>BQNB010118920.1:0-16829 GCA_026074375.1 Tanacetum coccineum
AAAGGCCACATTCATTATATATTCATATAGCCATAGGATGGGCAATAGTCACACAAAATACAAATTTACTTGAATAAATCATCTCAAATGTCACATATCTTATATATTTATGTGGCCAAAGGATGAACAATGGTTACTCTCAAAAACCATTCGTGTGACTATAAAGTGTTTACGGTCACTAATACTGATTAATCCAACAAAACTTGTGCCTAATTTGTCACACATATTCAGGTTTTGGTCACTCGTTTTCAATGAAAAAGGCCACAAACTCAACAATGTCGCTGTAGGAGACCTACGGTGGCGTGACCTTTAGTGACAAAAAAAATGTGTGTGACTAAATGCATATCGTCACACATTTTTGGAGTGACCAATACCACCTTTTGTACCAGTGAATGATGAAATTGAGTCAGGGTTTATGATTAGAGAGTGTATGATTAAATGAAATCGATTAAATGAGTGAATGAAACCCTTAATCGAAGTATTTATGAAAATACGCTCAGCAACATTAACGTTCACCAGCAGTTGTAAGTTATGCCTAGCAGCATTAACTTTCAACAGCAATAGTAAGTTTATGCCTAGCAACATTAACTTTCAATATCAGTAGTAAGTTTATGCCTAGTGGCATTAACTTTCAACAACAGTAGTAAGTTATGCCTAGCAGCATTAACTTTCAACAGTAGTAGTAAGTTATGCCTAGCAGCATTAACTTTGAGTTACCAGCATTAACTCCAATTCCAGTCCAAACACTCTCTGTTTTTAATATATTCAACTCTCTTTCTATTTTTCAACTCACAACTTCTCTCAATTTTTTTCTCACCAAATCACTCTGTCTATTTTTTTTATTTCACATTGCTCTCTTTATGTTTTTCAACTCACAAATTCTCTCAATTCTTTTACTCACCAAATCACTCTTTCTATTTTTACACATCTCTCTTTCTGTTTTTATTCTCACCAACTCTCTCAATTCTTTTTCTCATGATTTTCACAATGTTCATTATACCAGCAGTATTAAGTATAACTAGCAGTATTAACTTAACAGTATTAAGTATAACTAGCAGCACTAATTATACTTAACATCAGAAACTTTTAATGACATGAATAACAGTACTAATTCATACAAAACTCTACAAAAACATAAAGAGATAAAAGATTTTAAGGATTTAGCATTCCAATACTAGCAATCAAATATTGAAACCTACTTACATCAAAAGTTTTTGTAAGTAAATCTGCAACATTCTTGTCGTATGGATTTTAACCATATGAATCAACTTCTTTTCATTGCAATCCCTAATAAAGTGATGTCTAATCTCTATATGCTTTGTTTTTTAATGAAAAATAGGATTTTTAATTATGCAAATAGTACTGTTATTATCAATAAAGATTTAGTTTGCAAGAAATTGTACCCATAATCAAGTAATTGATTCTGAATCCAATACACTTGTCTACAGCAACTTGAAGCAGCTACATATTCAGCTTCTGTTGTGGAATTTGAAACCACAATCTGTTTCTTGCATTGCCATGATATTAATCTATTTCTAAGGAATTGACAACCTCCTGTTGTAGACTTCCTATCCAAGCTTGCTCCAGCATAATCACTATTAGTGTATGCTACCAAATCAAAAGGAAAATCTTTTGGATACCAAAGACCCAATTTTGGTTGACCTTTTAAGTACCTTAAGATCCTTTTTACAGCATGAAGATGTGAAACCTTTGGGTTAACTTGGTATCTTGCACAGGCACACACTGTAAACATAATATCAGGTCTTGAAGAAGTAAGATACATCAATGAACCAATCATTGATCTATATAAATGAACATCCACTTCTTCACCATCTTCATCCTTGAGCAAAAGATTTTGAGTTTCCATAGGTGTGCTTGCTGTCTTGACATCAGTAAAAGCAAATTTCTTCAAAATCTCAGTCACATACTTGTCTTGACTGATAAAAATCCCATCCTCCTTCTACTTTACTTGCAGTCCTAAGAAGAATGTGAGTTTACCCATAGAACTCGTCTGAAACTTCTTATTCATCATCTTCTCAAACTCAGTGCATAATGACTTCTTTGTAGAGCCAAAAATGATATCATCTACATACACTTGAACTAACAGAATATCACCTTTGTCCCTTCTGATAAACAAAGTCTTGTCTATCTTTCCTCTATGAAACCCATTGTCCAATAAATATGTTGACAAGGTTTCATACCAGGCTTTGGGAGCTTGATGCAGTCCATAAAGTGCCTTTTCTACGTTGTATACTCTGTCAGGGAAGTCTGGATCTTTTAATCCTAGTGGTTGACAAACATAGACTTCCTCTTCAATCTAACCATAAAGAAAATCACTCTTGACATCCATCTGGTACACCACAAAGTCTTTAAATGAGGCATAGGCTAAGAATAGCCTAATTGCTTCAATTCTAGCAACAGGGACAAAGACATCATCATAGTCAATCCCTTCTTCTTGTGTGTACCCTTGAGCAACCAATCTTGCTTTGTTTTCAATCATAATTCCTCTTTATTCCTGAAGACCCATTTAGTACCTATAGCCCTTTTGCCATTTGGTAAATCCACCAAGGTCCAAACTTCTTGTAATTTGAATTGTAGAAGCTCTTCCTGCATAGGCTCTATCCAGATTGGATCCTTTAATGCCTGAATTACCTTTTTGGGTTCTTCTTATGATAAAAAACAAGCAAACAAGCAGTTTTGAAGATCTTTATGGTTGGTTATTTGTTTAAGAGTAGTACCAACAAACATGTATTCCTCCAAATTCTTTGTCATTCTTCTTGTTTGAGGTGCTGAATTCAAGTTTCCAATAATTTGTTCAACTGGATGATCTTTATGTACTCTTGTAGTTGAAATGGGACTGACAGGCATAGATGCATCCAAATTGTTCATGTCAGCCGCTGCACCAACATCTTCATCATCATCTTAATAGACAATATCTTCCAAAGCAGGCATATTTAGATCATCTGGAAGTTCAATGCTTGTTTTTCCACCAACAACATTAACATCATTTGTGCTAGCAGCATTAACATTGTTAGTGCTGTTAACATTATCATCCTTCTCTTGATCAATACTTTCACTATCTTTTCTTAGATCTTCATCAACTTTCTTCTCATCATCACTTGATGGTTTGAATCCAGCATCAGGAGAATCCTTTGAACTAAAAGAGAATGATGGATCTTGAGTCCATAATGGTAGCAGTATGTAATCTTTGCCACGTACTGTCTCCACTCTAGCTTTACCTACATTATCACATGCTTTTGTACCTGCACTACCATTAGATTGATTCCCTGTAACAATTGGCTTATAGTTCATAGACATGGTTAGTGCATCAATATCAAAAAGACAATTTGATCCTCTTCCTACAATATTAGGTGTATTCTCACTAAATTGAACATGCAAGTTCTCTTTTACTATCCTAGTTCTACTATTGAATACTCTGAATGCTTTGCTATTGGTAGAGTATCCTACAAAGAACCCTTCATCGGCCTTTTCATCAAAATTACCTAGGTGATCTATGGTATTAAGGATTGTAACAGAACACCCAGATGGTTTCATAAAGCTTAAGGCAGGTTTTCTGTCAGAACCCGGAATCACCTTCACTTCACCATGGTTTTGATAAGAAAATAAGATAAGATATGATAAGAATTTTAGAGAGAGAAACAAGAGAGAGAAAGTAGAGAGAAAATAGATGGTTGATTAAACTTGTGAAAAATTACAAATGAAACCAACACCCTCTCCACACTTGGAGAGGGGTAGTTATACCCTTATGGCCGGATGGGCTTTTGCTATGGGTTGGGTTTAATGTTAACTTGGGTCAGGCTCGGGATTACATTAGACCTTAGTCCGAGACGCATACAATATTAGATTAATTAACAAGCCCGATACCCGTTCTAGCCTATTACAACATTAATTAAATAAAGACCAAAGCTTCCCCATTGAGTGACTGAGCTTCCTTGTTCGACTCAATATTTTAAGGCTAACAATCTCCCTCGAAGCGAGGTCTTAAACCTTTAAATGAGCTTCCTTGTTTGACTTGATATTTTGAGGCTAACAATCTCCCCTGAAGCTTGGTTTCTGAGCTTCCATGTTCACAGTCATAACATGGTCTTGGATTTCTTGAGATTGCTTTGACATTGAGTTCTTAAGTCTTGTTCTTGGTCTTTATCTTGGTTGTAGGCTTGTTCCTTCATGCTGTATGATCTTTGATCTTGAGCCTTTTCTTGTTGACTTTGTCTTTAATTCTGAGATCTTTAAATCTTTTCCTTGTTTGTCTTTATCGTCTTTGTCATCTTGTGATCTTGTGTCTTTGACCAACATGCTCATACTGTGAAACCTCCTTTGAGGAATCTCATTCATTAAATCAACACTGTACAGTTAACATTTAGGAAACTTTGCAAAACATGACTAATCATCAGTTTAATTTAAAGTCTAGTAAACAGAACACACAATCAGATCAGTAAAAAGAACACAATCTTCTTGTCACACCATTTTGTGAGACACTGAAGAGGTTTAAACATTAGTCCTTTACAAATACACATCTTCAAAATCCAATTTACACCGAGTTCTTCTTTTACTTTCCCATAAGTTTCCCCACCCTCCTTTGGAATTACCTCTAAAGGCAACAAATCCTCCATCAATTTCTTCATAATCTGTAAGATAGGATATGTTTCCTCTCATGTGCCTAGAGCATCCACTGTTAATTACTCCTTTATTCTTCAAATCTTGCTGTGGATAGCCCAGCACATAATGGTGGAAAATTAGTTTCTTTTGGGGACCCAAGCCATTACTGACTTGGATCTGCCTTGTGCATCAATATAGTAAAATCTTTTAAAGAACATTTATGCACCATTGTTTCTGGAGACATGGTTTAAGACTTTGTGCTTTGGTCTCCAAACCCAACATGTCAAGGCCTTAACAGCATTTTCCTTGTTTCCCTTAACAGCACTAAATACTGCTTTAGGCCTAGTAGTATTAACCCTTGTATCCTTAACAGTATTAACTTTTTAGTGAAATTACTATTATTAGCTGCAGTTATTTTGTTAAAAGACCTTCTAGCAGTTGAATATGAATTATTAATAAAAATTTTCATGAGTCCTGCATTATTCACTGCTGTTCTTGGTTGACTAGTATTAACTGGTATAGCAGTATTAAGTGAAATTGGGCCAGACCTAGTTAAGACTATTCAGGAAACCATGTTTCCTTTTGGACTGAGGTGAGTTAATTTAGAGAAATTCTGTTTGTTTACCTTTTGAACATTGGTCCAAACGGGTTTTGCAAATTTTCTATTATTATACCAGTTATTGCCATCATTCTTTAAATGATCAAAACTCCCACACACATGACAAGCTTTGTTGAACATCTCAAAATCATTCCCTAATTTTTGAGACATCTGTTGGTTCCAGTTTCTTTTGTTTCCTCTAGGACTAGGTGTGTTTTGCCTATTTTTATCAACTGACGCATTCCTAGGGGATTTTACTTGCTTAGTAGATTTAACAAAGTTTATCTTAGCAAAACTAGGTTTATTAAACATCTAAACTATTTTAATCTTAGGGCACAACTTATCCTCACTTAAGACAACCCCAATCCTCAATAAAATTTTTTTTTTGGGGGTGGGGGCTTCATTTTCTTTCCTAGCATTCTTAGGTTCATTAGTCTCAACAGTAGGCTTTTCAACTACAGACTCACTAACAGACTCATTCACTTCAACAAAATCATCTAGACTTAGATAAACTAAATCATGTATTAATGGCATAAAGTTCCTAGTATAGGGAGGTGGGACAGCATTATACCCTAATCTTGTTTTATACTTATCCATTATCTGACTTTCTAGAAGTTTGCTTAGGATTTTTGATGAATTTTCAAAATTTTATACTATAACTTGAACCTCATCTTTTTCTTTTGTAGCCAACTCTAACTACCTTTTAAGCTCTGCAATATCTAAATCTTTTAAATAAATTTCACGTTTTAAGAGTTTTATATCTTCCTCATACACAGACTCATTCTAGCTTCTATGGATTCTAAACCAGTTTTATAAGAGATAACACTTATCTTAGCTGTTCTTAAGTCTTTAACTAATTGTTCATTTTGTTCATTTAGATCTTTTACACATTTTAAACAAGATGAACAACAATTTAAGTCATTAGATACCTCAGAGTTTGTTGAAGAACTTGAACTTGTTGAAGAATAAGTCATTAGAGCAAAATTGGTTGGACCTTCTTCTACTTGGTCACTCCAATCATAGCCAAAGCTATCACACTAAGACACTAAGGCATTTGAAGTAGTTATCTCAATTGGCACAGTCCTTCTGGTAGGCTCCTTGTTCCTGCTGTCTTGATTTTTGGGTGCCCTGCACTCTCTTGTAAAATGTCCTTTCTTGTGGCAGTTGAAACACTCCACTTTGGACTTGTCAACCCTAATTCTTTCTTTGTTGGCCATGTCCAGCTTCCTTCTAGTATACTAAGGAATGCTTTTTTTGCCCTCATAGTCAACATAGTAATGTTCCACCTCAAGTCCATCTCTTCTAGATCATCAGGATTGATTTGTTATAGATCTTCATTATCAAGCCGTAGAATACTTGGTTGGCTAGCAAAGAAGGAATAAATCACAACATCACTCAAATTTTCAATAGTTGTTGAGCTATCAGCGACACCCTGAGTGCTAGCAGTATTAACACCCTGAGCAGTATTAACTGCTCTAGTTGTACTATTAGTGCTGCTAGAGGACAAAAAGGCTACATTATGTGAGTTTGTGGTTGAGTTAGATGTCCCCTTGACCTCTGATTCATAAGCTGTCAGGTTGTTGAAGAGGTCATCCAAACTCAATGTTCAATCTCTGGTTTGTTCCTCCATACAATAGTATGCATAGTCCATTCTTGTGACAAACTTCTCAAGAACTTCTGATTGATGTCTTCTTGAGGGATAACTTCACCATGCATCTCTAGTTGACTAATTAGCTTTTGAAGCCTTTTATAGGTTTGTTCATTCACCTCTGTGCTGGATGCAGCAAAGTTTTCATACTGCTGCTTTAGAAGATTTTTCTGAGATTTCTTTGTAGCAGTATTACCTCTAAATCTGTTCTCAATAGCCTGCATCAGTGTTTTAGCATCCTTGTATGAGTTGAACTTTAATTGATGCTCATTTGGTAAGGCCATCAACAAAGTGCTTCTTGCTTTTAAACTTGCCTTCTTTTTGCCTCTCGTCTACACTTGTAGGATGGATAACATCACTTTATCATCACAGTTTTTGTTACTATAGGTGCATTTACATTTTCTACGATCTCATAGAGTGTAACTCCAATGAAACTGTAGGTACTAACGCCCATCCCTCATACTTCAGAATCATACTCACGGCAGGTCGGAGTATGGGTACTTGATTGGTTTGAGTAATTGAGAATCCCATGTACTTTATGAGAAAGAGATCTAGTATTAGTAAAGATTCTTCTTAATTTAAAGCTTCGACACAAGCTCTGATACCACTTGTAGATCCTAATAATAATTAGATCTTGCATTAGATTGTATAATGCAAAGTTGTAATGAATAAATCCAAAACAACTATGATAAGAAACTCTGATTGTGGAAATATCAAACGACTATGCAGAATCAAGTCAATGATACTAAGAGAGAATTTTTAATGAAATAGTAATGAATAAGATCAATACAAATAGTTTACCGAAACTTTCAGCCTCAATATAATAACGAAACACTTATTTACTGGTGTTAATGGGTTTAGCAAAAAACCTTGAAGCTACGAATAGATTGACAGAACAGTAAAAGATATATCAATCTCTATGCCCTAGGACCTCCTTTTATACACCAAGGAGTCCTAACTGGCTTACAATATTTTTCTAAGTTATCATGATCTTCTAAACAAATAACTTATACGTATCTTTTACAAAAATATCTCATACATATCACATAAGCAATCTTTATCTTCAATCAATCTTTATCCTTTAGCAGTTGTAATCTTTTAGCAGTTGTAACTCTGTCAGCAATTATAACTTTTGTACCAGCAGCACTAACTGTATACAAGCAGCATTAACTACTTAGAATATTTTCTTCATTCTTCTCCAGCAAGACTAAGTTACACTAGCAGTACTAACTTTCCTCTGGTAGTACTAACATTACTAGCAGTAGTAACTAGCAGTACTAATATATACTAGCAGTAGTAACTAGCAGTACTAACTACTTAGTATATTTTTCATAACGATTACTAACAACACTAATTTATGCTTAGCAGTACTAACACACACCTGAGCAGTCTTAACTTCCACTAGCAGTAGTAATTTCCAAACAACATCAAGAAGCTTTTAAACCCAACATATTTCGTACGTTCAAGCTCAGTTTAGAGATTTGATGTATCTACCACAGAAAGATTTTGCACAATAGACATAATATCTTGACTAACAACTGCTCTCAAGAGACGCTCGTTTTCTTTTTCCAAAACCTTGATCCTATCAAGAGATTCATCAACTTCTTTTGCAAGAGATGTGAAGTCTCGAATAAATTTAGCTGCTTCTTTCAAAAATTCTATAACACCCTGTGTTTTAAGGTCATTGACGACGTTAACAAATCCCCAATGTACCTTTTGTATTGTACGTGTTTACTTTAAATCATAAATGTTAAGCTAAATCGCGTAAGCTAAAAAAATTATAGCGTTCAATTGTAAACGGGCATATTAAAAACGATAAAATGTTACATCAAGCAAGGGCAAGTAATTTATTTTGAGATAATTGTAACTTTGTTTCATTTTACTTTTTAATCGGATACGTAAAGTGTATACGTTTCGCGATAAATTGCGTTTAGGCACTCCCGGAACCACCAAAACTTTTCTACGCTTCAACAAATACCCACATTTATACCCAATACATAAAAATTACTCAACAACATCACATATATCTTCTTATTGCCGAATTTATGGCAATTGATACAAAGATATAAGAAAAGAATTCAACACTTGGTCAATGTACATCTCTTGCATTTAAAACCTAGCCATACTATGTTTCTTTGTATCCTTTGACCAAACATTCTTCCTTAAGACCATGAGCTATGTCTCTTTGAATACTATTGCATACCTTTTTGACTAGCTAACACATATAATGCAAGTAACCTTCAAGAGATAAAACATACATGCATAAACACTTGGTAAAAATCACAAAACTCCTCCCTTTGCTCTCTCTATATGCTACGGCATCAACCCCCCCTATAATCAATCCATACAAAATTTTATTCAACCTATACACTTCCATACACATCCATTATAAGTCATTCTAAGGTATTTCCAAGCATTGGCTAACCTTTTTCAAGTATTAATCAAGAAAGGAAAGATTAGGGTTTTCTAAATCTAATCTAGGGTTTCATCTTGCAAGCTTTGGTTTTGTGGCTAAACAAGGGTTTAGCACTTGATTATCATCATCATCACACATCATAAGGTCTACTAGAACTCTCTGTGTTCTTACAATATTCTTTTTCATGCATATGTTTATTCTATTTTAGCTTAAATCACCATTTAGGATTTTATCATGAAAATGAGATCTTTACTTGAAATGATCATATGGATTACTTTTATATATGTTGTGTTATTACATATATCATGTTAAAAATGATGATAAAATATTGTATCATGTTGTTTTGGTGTAAACATGATTATGAGTTAGTTAGGGTTTTTATGATCTCTTAATATGTTTTAAGTTAAATAAATACATAAGACAAGTTACGGTTAATTATGGGCTTATATTGAGGTTATATGATCATTAAAATGAAGTTATATCAAGAGTAGAAAACTTGAACACTTATGGTTTATATGAAAAATGGCTATATATGAACTTATAGTAAAATGGATAAATTATGAAAGTTATGTTTTACAAGCAATATGTTGGACTTGTAATGTTAGACAAAAAAGGGATTTGAAAGACAACTATGGACAATGGACTTTAATGTATATATGATATATAACATATATGGTTAATAAGACTTGTGGTGGAATACAAAATAATAAATAAAGGAAACAAAGGTTGAAAATGGACTTATCAAACTAGCACCGACATTCTGTCCAAAGTGTTATAAAAATATACTTATAATATATTTTTATAAGATAATACATTTCACGACGATTCCGAAAAGGTAAGAAACTTGTCAAACGGATTAATAACGAAAAAGTTACGTTAAAAACAAGTTATACGTTAATTAAACGGAGTTATAAAATAAATTTTATAAAAACTATGTCAAACAGCAACTTGGATATTTTTATCAACTAAAACACATTTTTAGGATTCTAAAATGATAAGAATCATGATTTTTCGATTTATAACGAATGAGTTATGAATTTCGCGGGTTTTCGGTAATTAAAAGTTTATAAAATGAACAGTAAAAACACTATTCATGACAGAAAGTTATATTTTTGTAAACCTCATAAAATTATAGAACTTTCAATTATGAGATCGTGCTCGAAAGAATCGTTAAAAACGGAGCTATAACGAATAAAATACGACATTTACGGGTTTTACGACAACAAATACGATTTAAATAAAACTCATGTCTGGTGTGAACAGTAAAAGTTACTGTTCATCAGGGGACCAAAATTATAAAAATGTCAAATATCGATAACCCGTCTTAATACGAAAAGATGGGCATAAGAAACGCAAGAAACGGATTAGAAACGTGAAAGTTATGACGATTTTACCAAAAGTATGTTTATAAACGTTTTAATTTTATAAACATGTTTTCACTTAAACATTTAGATGGTGATTAGCTATATAGACTTATGCATGGTAGGAGTACTTAATGTAATTTATAACACCTCGTGTTTTAGGACAATGTACGACGTTGATAAGTCACTAATTATTTTTTTTCTTTTGTACGCGTTTGTTTTTAATGGAAATCGTTAAGTTAAATCGCGTATACTAAAAATGATCAGTTAACGTAAACGGGCAGTAAGCAAATCATTGTTTACGTCAAACGAGGGTTAAGTAATTATTGTGATTACATGTTTGCCTAAGTAGCATAACCCTTTATGCCCATTATCATGAACTCTGTCAATTGCAAAGATTAGTTTTGAGGGAATTACATTACATGTGAGCGCGAATGTTATTTAATAGATCTTATTTCGGGAAGAACGACCTCCTCGTCAGAGTGACTACTATCTATCGTAAACGAACGTTATTAGCATTAGTTCGAGTTTTAGATGTTTCGGTTAAATAACATCATTGCGCGGGCGTGTAGTACAATATTGATGCCGAACATAAGGACTGTCGAGCTTCAGTGTTCCATGAGCTAATTGTAAATGTGATCTAGTTTTTTGTGATGCCTAGCATGTGTTGCTATTAATCACGGAAAAGTCTTGTGGTGCATGCATATTATGAATTTGATCAACACATATGAATTTCACCAACATTATTGTTTGACGGTTTAAGCAATGTGTTTCAGGGATCGAATATGCTCGAGGTGCGATGGATACATGGTGGTTTTTGATTTGATGTCTTGCATTAAAGATTTTGTCCCGCATTTTCATTTTGGTTATCTGTTTATGGGCTAAAAAGCGTTGTATTTTGGACAAGTGAACAAGTAAGCTTCGGCGTATGTAACTATTAGCTGTTGTTAAATGTAGTACATAGGGTTAGTTTTTCTAACGACTTATATATGATATATTGGGTCATGTGGCATATTTATTCGGTGTGTTATTGAGATTTTATGTTGTTTATTAGAGAAGGAAAAAGTATGAAGATGGGGCAGTACGGTGTTGAAGGTTGGTGGGGTACTTTTGTGTTATTTGTTGGTTGGTTTATATGTGGGTTTTTGTTTATGGTGGTTGGGTGATTTTTTTTATTATTTGTTTTTAATTTTTTTATATTATATTTTTTTCTAGATAAAATTTTATTTTTTTTTTTGTATATTTGATTAATTTTAGGATTATTATCTTTTTTCATTTATTTAATATTTCATGATTTTTAGTTTATAATTTATTTTTATGTTTTTTTTTATTAACTTAAAAAGTTTATTATAATTATCAGAAATAAAAAAAATACACCAACTATATCAAATAATGAAAAATTTAGAAAATTTTAATAATTCCTACGACAAATCCCTACAAAAACTAACCAACCACAAACTAATACCAAAAAAATATTATAATAAAATTGAACGTCCAAAATAGTCAAAATTACAATAGGGTTTTTTTAAATCTACAAAAAAATAATACCAAAGCTAAGAGGCAGTTGTAACTTGGAAGGGAAGAACACTGTCGTAGTCCGTAAAACACAGAGATGTCCCATCAAATCGTTAAATCGATTAACGCTGAATGTCAAACTCTGGTGAATCATGCCATAATTCACATACTACAGATTTCATTTTCAAGCTATGTATCACCGAAACGGGGAACCAAAAGTATACGGGGATGCTACGTGAACGGGAAACAGGCAAAAACAAAAGAATTCCAAGATACGAGGTAACGCTCTCTAGATGCCAATAAAATTCTATAAAAAATTAAAAATTATATTAAAGAAAAATCCAAATAGATATATATAATGATGTATAAATGTTATAACTCCACAATACTACATCAGACAAAGTCCACATGGAACGACGGAACGTTTTCGGTACGAAATCGGAAACGGTAACGCATAAATATGCTTTACCATAACTGAGCGTCATCAGATGCTTCAAAATCATGCTCCTGTACCTCTCAAGAAAACAACACTTGAAACTTACACATATGGTCAGATATAATCGTGTGAGACTATACAGAAACATACCAAATGTAGCAGAAATGAGTAAGCCCTTCTCACATTGTCCCGACATCAACTAACTGATGCAGAAGCAAGGTGTTCAAGCCAGTACTTTGGCCCTGAAAATGAACGGTATGCATCAATAATATCCCAAAAACGATGCCTTACGGTAGTGGTAAAACTATCATATATTATTGAGTTATACCACATAATACTAATGAAATCCAGACAAAAGAAACACGTAAAATAACTAGCGACATACAGAAGCATTGATATCAGAGTAGGCAATAAACTAAATAACCTCCTTAAATAACGTAAACTTTGGTGAAAACCTAGCTAATGAGCTCAAAATCATTAATTTCATTATCTATGTAATACATATGTTTCACTATAGCACTAGAAGAGAAATGTAGATACGCTTCTTACAATTACGTGAAGGGTATTAACGAAGAAAAATTGAATTTTACCAAACCGTTTGCCTGTCACCTATCATGACAACTACTAGATGCAGATAATAAGTTTTTAAGCATAATCAAATGCTCATCATTAGATATATGGAGTGACATACGAAGGTCTGTTACCATTGTTTCCTTTTCCCACGTTACAGGTCCAGATGCATGTAAAGCCTCCAATGTAAAACGATATGCATTCAACTCTTGTCTATGAATTTCATCCGCCCATGCCTTGTCGATGTCAGATTGATCAGCGTCTCCATGGTAAATCTCTGCGCCTCCATAGTAAAACCCAGCGTCTTCATGGTATCCCGATTGACAAGTAGACTCTGCATCACTTTCATGACCTGTTCTACACTACATATCATAGGGCTTACAGCCATTAGTGCTACAACTACCACTAGAACTCACGACACTATCAGTTTCAGATCCATTGATTCCGTTTATATTTTCTTTCATGTCTCTATTATTAGTAACATCATCTACCTTTTCCGTTGATGTTTCCAGCACTATTAGACGCCTGCCCACTTTTCCGGACACTCTGAACTTCAGTGGACGTTCTTCATTCTCCTCGTCTTGAGTATAACAGAAAGGTGATGCTCGTTTCCGCGTTTTAGAGGAAAAGATACCCGACTCCTTCAAGTTGTGGTTGTTGTGAGCATCAAAGCAAATATCTTTCAAGTAGAAACCCAATATCGCATCATTTTCTTTAGGTAATACACCATAACACTTCTGTTGTTCGGCACCATCTGCATCAACCCATTCACCGTTTTTATACAATTGCCGCACACGAAGTTCGGATTTGGTTACTTCAAACTCCTCCAAAGATCCAACAAGTCTGACAAGATAACCGTTCCACGAACAATCATCCAAAACAATCGCCATCTTCCACGAAAGATCATGAAACATTTCTACTTCATCACCAGGAACCCAACGTTCCGAAACTTCCACTATAGGAGGACAAGGTCTAAAAAACTTCCCAGATAAATGCTCAACATCCTCTTCATCAGTAAAACCAGGATACACGTCGTAACTGACAGTGTAATTGTGCCCGTTCCTAGAAACTATCTTCGCACAACGCCAAAAATCGTTACAGTACTCATCCTTATCTAATACCTCCACTATACTTCCTTTCTTGTACTTCATGATTCTGAATTTGTCTTTTTTTCCAAAATTGAAGTCTTCCAAATCTGTTGATAATGTCAAATTATTGTAAGATTAGTAACATGTTATAAAAAATATTTTTACCAAACAAAACCCCATATTAACAAACATTGTTTACATATCATAATTTATCCAATCCATATGATGATGATCAAAACAAATAACTAATTGCAATTACAAGATAATAACTAATCTACTATTAACAAACTATGCGATGAAAACATCTACAAATGTTCTTGATGATCTGTTTAGGCAATGATACTCGTATGAACGCAAAATGTAAAAAGCATCACTATCAAAAGACGCTAATCCAATTTAACTTTTTTTGAAAACGAACATTAAAACTTATTCCAAACAGCAACATAGATCAAATAAATAGGAATACGACAACGGAAAACTTGAACAAAACTATTCCGAATCAATTACAGTAAATCGATATAAACAACAATCAATCCTAAAAACAATCAAACATTACATATAATCAAAAGATATTAATCTCATACAATCTAATACCTAAAATCAATGCATCCTAATACTTTATACTCTCAATAAAAGCGATTAATAAAAAACCAATCTCTAATAAACTCAAAAACAAAACAAAAGCAACACTATCATTAATCGAAAAGCATTCAAAATGAAACATAAATTATCAACTTAATCGATGCATCCGCACAGTTAAGATACCTTAAGATTTGCTTATCTTTGTTTTTGTGATTGTGTGTGTGTGTTTTTTATATGAAAATTTTAAAATAATGACTTGGTTTCCTGGAGAGGAGGTTATAAAAAGTTTTGCTGGTCCTTCAACTTTTGTTTGACTTTTGACCCACAATTAATATGAACCAAAATTAATATGAATATTGTTTGACTTTTGACCCACAATTATTATGAATCAAAATTATGCAAGGTTACCATTATGAATTCAATTAACATTAAAGTTCAAAAAAAAAAATTCAATTAACATTAAATCATTTTAATTTTAATTTTATGATTGATTGTTTCCTAATTAGAGGTCCGCATACATCGGTTATGTAATTATGTAGTAACAGTGACTTTTGACCCACAATTAATATGAACTGAAAATTATGCAAGATTACCATTATGAATTCAATTAACATTATGAATTCATACATCGGTTATGTAATTATGTAGTAAAGGGAAACAAATTATGCAAGGTTACAATTATGAATTCATACATAAGTTTATCATAATTACACGCATTATGTCTCAACCGTATAAATGATACATATGAGGTATCACACATTCACAATACTCATTCCATCGTTTGCATCTATTTTGTTTTTCTATCACTTGATTTTTAAGTATTTTGTTCAATTGATTTTTAAGAATCTGGTTATTATTTTGTTAGTATTTTGGTTCGTATTTTGTTCAATTGATTTTTAAGTATCACTTTTTTGTCTATTTACGGATTTATGTTTCAATTGATGTTTAATGTGTTGTTTCTTTGGCAACAGGTACACTGTAAGTTTCTCGGGGTCAACTGATTTGTGTGTAATTTGATGAGAGCTTTGATTCAGAAACACGTCATAAGAAACCCCCTAAAGTCCTTTGCATACAATCTTATTTCTTTGGCATACCAATGTAAGTCTCTTTGTATTTTTCTATATTTTATTTCATATTTTTTTGTGTTATTTGGCACATGTTTGAGGTTTTTGGTATTTGTGGATTTTTTTTTCATATATTATTTCAAAACCACAATTTAGTCTTGCTTGTGGCGTTTGGGAACCTAATTTTTGCAAAACTTGTGTAGATTTATTTTGAACATTGACGCAACTGAACTGTTCGATAGGATGTCTGATTACAAGAATATTAAAAAAATGTTGGTAATGCTTCATATCCTGTTTACGTACTTTTGATTATATGTAGATGTACGCTATTTTGACATTCTGGCTTACATTAGATTACTAACAAGTTTTGAAGTTTAATATTCTATGCAATTTACAAACACGTTAGCTAGGTCTATGATGCTGGAATTTGTGGAGCTACACTGCAAGTAATTGCATTAAACTATAATGCAATTCATGTAAATAATATGTACTTATTGAGGGAGGAGAGTTATATTGAATACCAAAAAAAGGTTGGATACTAGGGAACTCATCCACACCATTCATCTAAAAAAATCAATGGTTGTGATTAAAAGCATTTAATTATTTCACCAATTTTTTAAAATTTAAATATCTCCTAAACCGTTAATCGTTAATTAAAAAAAAATATACCATCACGACGAGCATTTAATTATCTTTCAATAGATATCCACTTTGATATACTTTCGACAAAAAAAAATTTTACGTTTTTTTCACGTCTTTTTCATCTTTTTTCCACGTTTTTTTCAGATTTTTTCAGATTTTTCACATTTTTTTCACCTTTTTTTTCGTTTTTCATGTTTTTTCGAATTTTTTTTTTTTTCGTTTTTTCCGTTTTTCATGTTGTTTTCTCGTTTTTTTTTCCGTTGTTGAAATTTGCATTAAAAATCATATA
>BQNB010118921.1:3211-18041 GCA_026074375.1 Tanacetum coccineum
TTTTAATGTATCCAAGGTTTTTACAAATTATTTTGGATATTACAACTGAAAATAAAGGAAGGTATTTAGCCCTAACTTTGACCAAAAAGCTTTTTGCAAACATGAAAAGGGGTTATGCAGGGGATATTGTACCATTGCTGCCTGCTATGTTGGCAGGGGCAGCTGTGGATCAAGGTGAAGGCTCAGCACAACCAGCTGAACCCCATCACACACCTGTTGATCCAATATCGTCCACATCCCAACCACCTATTCAATCACCACCTCATCTATCATCACCTATAATATCACCACCTCATCCATCACCACCACCTCATCCATCACCACCACCTCATTCACCACATCAATTACTACCTCATTCACCACCTCATTCACCACATTAATCACCACCTTTTTCACCACCTCATTTTTCACCACCTAGGTCCTATGAAGCACCTCTCCCTGATGGTAATACATCAGGAAGTGCTGAGGATAGTATGCAACTTAAAGAATTGATGGTGCTTGTACCTACCTTGGTGACCAGGGTTACTAGTTTGGAGAAAGAGTTGAAGGAAACCAAATAGACACTAGGGAATGCTGTGGTTAAATTGGTAAAGAAGGTGAAATCTCTGGAAACAGCTTTGAAGAGGAAATCCAAGAAGGTGATTGTGTCTGAATCAGAGAGTGAAGAACCAGAGGATCAGGGGAGGATAATTCAGGATATTGATGATGATCCTCTAGTTTCTTTGGTTAGAGAATCCATGAAAGAGAAGTCAACAGATTTGGTTACTCCTACAAAAGCTTCATAGGAGGCTCAAGAAGAAGATATCAGTCTTACAATCTTGGAGGCAGCTAAAACATTGTCAAAGGTTGCTTCTCAGGGTGTTAGCAAATAAAAATCAACTGATAAGGGCAAGAGATACAGGAGGAGAGCAAGGTATATGGTTAAAAAGATTGATACTGGATTGGATGCTGAAGAAGAGATTAATACTAGCAGAGAAGAGATTAATACTGGTATTGAAGAGGTTAGTATTGGTAATACTAAAGTTGATTCTGGTACTATTAGTAAAAGGTGTCAAAGGGAAGGAAAGGCTCCAATGATTGAAGAGGATATCCAGGCTACTCACAAAACTAAAGAACAAATGGGGCTATAAAGTTGCAAGCTCAACAGGATGAAGAAGTTGCAAAGCAGATTCATTTAGATAAAATGATAGCTAAAAGAATGGCTGAAGAGGAAGCTTTAATAGAACAACAAAAGAAAAGAAAAGCTCAAGTTCAATTTGAAGCTCAATTTTATACTGAAGAAGAATGGGATGCTATTAGAGCCAAGCTAGAAGCAAATGCAAAGTTGTCAAAAGATGTGTTGGGACAAGATTTTCCTAAACAAGATTTTTCAAAAAGAATGGTAGATATGGTGAATCAAAGAAAGAAACACTTTGCAGAGGAAAGAGCTAAGGCAAAGAATCTATATGTCAAACTATCTTAAAAATCAAGGAACTTAGAAGCTTTCTCAGTTAAAGAAGTTTGAAGTTTGAAGAAAATAAAGAAGAGTTTGATAAGTTAGTTCAGCAGATTGACACTTTTGTTCCTATAAATATTGAAGCTACAAAGGCAAAATTGAAAAGATATGGAGAAGAGCTTCAGACAAAGACTTCAAAGAAACAAAGGTTTGATGATAAAGATGTTCCAGCTATAGGAGAAAAAGTTGTTGAAGTAAAGGAAGAAGAGCAAGTAAAAAGAACAGGAAAAAGAAAGAAGCAAAAGGCTAGAAAAGGTATAAATGTTGACAAGAGTGCACAAGAAGATTCAGAAACTGATAAAGAGGAATCAGTAAAAGCTATGAATCCTACTCCTTTGACTACAAAATCTGATAGTGTGGTAAATTAGAATATATTTTAACAAGGTTAAAGAAGTGTTTATCAGATAATAAGAGCAAATGGAGCTGATACAGTCTACATGAGCTTTAGAGCTATGATTAAAGACTTCATAAGAGAGGATCTTATAGAGTTGTACAGGTTGGTAATGCAGAAGTATAGAACAAATAGGCCTAAAGATGCTTATGACAGAGTGCTTTGGAGTGATCTCAGGACTATGTTTGATCCACCTCTCATTGAAGATGCTATTTGGAGCTTACCACTTCAACAAAAGATGGTTAGTTGGAGGTATTATGATAAATGTGAAGTACATTGTTTAACTTTGGAGGCATGCACTATATATATGTTAGCGGATAGAAAATATCCATTATCAAAAGAAGCTTGCCAAGTAATGCTGAAAATGAATCTTCTAGATGGAAAAATGAATGAAGCTTGCTATAAACTCTTGAAGATGATTGAGAAGCAAGCTGGGATTAGAAAGTGATGAAGTTATCAGTAGCAGTGGGCATGTTTTTGGAAACTGTGCACTATTATGGAAGTGAGAAGGGTTTGGGTGTTGGCTAACCACCACATAACAAATGGTTATCAGTTCACCATGCTTAATAAGCATAAGGACCGGCTAGTCTAAAGCAAACAGATTTGGTAAAGACTTCTCAAATCTGTTTATGGTTGACAGTTTACCAAAAACTGTATGGTAATCAATGCACCATAGTATTGCACTAAAGCATTGGTTACTCCAGAGCAAACGGCTACAGTAAAGAGAATTCAAATCCGTTGATAGCTGATAGTTTGCTAAAAACTATAAGGTTATCAATGCACCTTGTTACTACAATGAAGCATTGACTAGTCCATAGCAAACGGCTCATGGTAAAGACATATCAAATCCGTTGATGGTTGGTAGTTTGCCAATAACTATAAAGCCAACTAAGTTGGATGTTGCTGTGTAGCTATGAAGAGAAGACAAAGACTAAAAGACAAAGTATGATCTGGTTTTTCAAAGAATATCAAATAGATTATCATTCAAGAGAAGCTAAGGACTTGAAGACATGCTTGGATACGTTTCTCAAAAGTCCAAACTGAAGACAACTGAAGAAACTTGAAGTTAACAAGTGAAGTTCAAGTTTAGGGGAGGATTGTTAGGAATTTTGTATAACAGAATTAATTCTGTTAGTATTATAGTTAGTTCTGCTAGTGTAATAGTTAGTACTTGTAGAAGGTTTATCATAGTTAGTACTGGCAGTATTAAATAGTTAATACTGTTTATGTAATAGTAAAGTATGCTTACGCAGAAATTAGTTAGAGTTAAAGATATGCATGAGATATCTTAGGAAAGGATATGCATTATCTGTATACGCGTTTTGTAAAGCCCATTAGGGTTTCCTTAGTCTATAAAAGGATCCCTAGGCATAGTCAGTATAGATAGTTCTACAGAAGATCATAGAGATCGAATAGTAATCATAGTTTGTAATCTGTAACTTAGGCAGATTCAAAGTTCAATATAAAAGTGTTTTGATTGTGTTCTTCTTTACATTGTTGATTAAATTCCGCGTAATCAATAGTGGTTAATCATTGTTTCATCATTGTTACTTTAGATTTATCTAAGGCAACAAACCCTTTACAAGCTAAAGGTTAAGATCCATTAAGCAAAGGGATCCGACATTTAGTATAATGCTCCATGCGTCAACTATACCAGAAGCAACTTCAACTTCAGGGTAAAGACTTAACAAATACGCACTCTCTAGTTGTAACCTTTGCCCTTTTTGTGTTCTGAATATTTCATTAATAGTCCTTTGACTATTTGACTGTGTCAGTTTATTCAGATTTTGTACTGTGTTATCGGTGATGATTTTTATGAGAAGTGTGATGAATTGTGGTTTATTGTGATTAATAATCCTTTTTGAAAGTTATTATTGTGATATTTGTATTCCAGATGGTTCGACTCGTGAATTTTGAGAAATGCCAAAAAACGATTCTGACACGTCCGTTAAAGCCCAAATTGAGTTTTGAAGGGTTTAAAGTGAAAATATGTCATGTGAATACTCTAGGTTAATGGAAAAGTATTTTTAAAGTGAATAAAAATGCTAATTAACTTTGGGGTAAATTTTACGGTTGAGTTTTACGAGTATTTAAGTGATTTCGACACGAAAAGAAAGGCGAGTCCTCTTTGGATTCTATGGCCGGTCAAGTAAGTCAAAGGGACAAGGAGGCTTTTTTTAGCAAGCTTGTCCCAAGGTGTGTACACATATATTCCATTTATTAGAAACTTTTGATCATAATTCATTTCATTTAAAAAATAAAAAAAACACAAGTGTGTGTGCTTGTGGTTCGTCCTCCACCTAACCACCACAAACCACCATAGTTTTCCAACTTTGATCCAGAACGTGTTATTCCGGGTTGATAAGAGTGTTTGGGTATTCATTTAAACAACGTTTGGGTTGTCCGGTTCGTGTCGAAATCTATAAATTTGAAGATTTTCTTGTAAGTTTTCAAATTTAAATTTCGTTTGTCCTTTTGGGTTTATTTTGATGCATAGATGTTAGTTGTACAAGTTGATCATTGTGAAAATCGATTTTTGAAAGCGAAATGAATAAAAAGGGAGGTGTTTGGTTCGTGTATGGTAAAAAGGAAAAAGAGAGTTTTTGTAGTTTTGATGTTGTGGTCGTGATGGTTGAATAATATATGATGCTAGAATGCTTATTTTTTATAGTAGCTTGTATAGCTTATTCGGACTTATTTTTAAGCTATTTCTTGGCTTATTGTGATGGTTTATGTTTCAAAACTTTATAAAGTTTAACGTATTACTTTGATTTATTAATTTATGGAAATATTGTATCACTGTTCGGGCCATCATAATTCAGAGGTCATGTAGTAAACGTTTGAGGAGCCAAGACACTTTAAATCGTAAATCCAGCAAACTCTTCAAAACGTATACCCAAACGAAACACCTCACATGAAGCTCCCTAGTAAGGTGATACGATAAAATTTTAAGTTTCTTCAAAAGTTAGTCGATGATAAATTACGTTAAATATATAACGTAATTGTTTTATAATGCGTCGATCGATGATCAATAACGATAAATGTGTCAGGTTTTAATAAAATCGAGTCTTATAATATTAATATATATTTTTATAATTTATATAAAAATATTATATTTTATATTTTTAAGTTTGCAAAAATGGCAATATATACCCTTGATTTATAAACTTTTACAAGTTTAGTCCTTTATATATAAAGTATATATAATTTAAACCTTTAACTTTAAAACTTGGCAAGATAGGTCCTTATAGTTATAACTTTGGAATAATGACATTTTCAGCCCCTCTAGTTATAAATTTCAGAAAGTTACGATATATACCCCTATGCATGAAAACATTTACAAATCAAGTCCAAAAAGCCATGCAAGTTTATTTTAAGGTTCCAAATGATATTGGCATGTTATAGCTTATTAAAATAAGCTAAAATAAGATGTTCTAACGTAACAAAAGTTTAGAAAAAGGATTCGTTAGCTAGAAAATCAAAACGGGTCGTTTTTAGGGTTTTAGTCAAAAACACATGGGTTTGGCATTCAAGGCTTCAAACAAGAGTTTATATATGATCTTAAAAGTATTATGAACATTCTAAAATAGATGATGAGCTTATTGAACAAGATTTAAAGCTTACTTGAGCTAAAATGGGTCGAATGAGGGTTTTTTGGTTCGTATGCCTAGAAATGACTTCAAAGCTTCTTTCTCTTGATTTCTTGGATTCTATTCTAATCTTGGGACTTCTCTTGGTCTTCTAATACTGCTAGGGAATGGCTAAAACTCCATTTGAGTGTGTGTCTTTCAGTTTAAAGGATGAAATGAAAGGGTGTGTATGTTTCTGCTTATATAGGGGTGAAACCAACTTGGTGCCTAAGTTTTCTTGGTGGTTAAGGGTCAAGGTTTGTAAGGAGATGACTAAGGGATGCTAGGTGATGAGTATAGAGATCTAGGAGTGTAGCTTTGAATGATGGAAGGGTGTGGAGGTGGTCCGGTTTACAAAAGGGTGACAAGGAGGTTTTTGGAGTGCAAGTAGCTTACAAGGAAGTGATGGAGGTGCTTGTAAGGTGCTTGGGGTTTATCCATATTGAGTGCTAAATCTTGAACCGGTTGCTCATCCACATCTTCATCAACAGCATTGTCTTATCCACCTGCAAGAGACAGCAACTGCTCTTCATCTAATGCCACCCTATTCTCTTGAGCTTGCATCAGCAGCATCTTGTCTTTGAAGTATTCTAAGTTCTGTGGTCGCTTGGGCTGAGTGCAGTTGCTTGCTATGTGGGCTATCCATTGCAGTTGTAACACTTTATCTGCCTTGCTTGACCTGAATTTGCATTCCCGACTCTGTTCTAAGCTCCCCCATAACCATCTGCACCTGTACCCCTTGCATTGTTCCCATGACCTCTATTTTTTCGACCCTAAACATTCTAAACCACAACTCTGCCGTCTTGAACTGTAGCTTGGTTCCTTGTATTTAATGAAGTTTTGAGTTGATTGTTAGTTTGAGGAAGGTATGTCTTGTATGATTGGGTGAGTACGTCAAGTGTGTTGGTTAAGTTCTCAATTAAGTTGTCCGTTGGAGAGAGTCCTGAGTCAAGTTGAGTGTTGTCAGCAAAGTGTAATGTGTGGGTGGTGGAGTGGTAGATGATTGTGAGTCGTACTGCTAATGTGAAACATTAGACATCAAGGCGAGAGGATCAACATTGGGTTAAGTGAATCGTTCCAACAGCATTTTGTTCTTATTGGCATATGCCTCGTGTTGCTTCAGATAAGCATACAGCTGATCATCGTTGGAGTCCCTCAATCCTCTGTTTAGTTTCATTGTTGTTACGAATCTACCCCATTCAGGCAACATGTTATTAACAAACTTTAAATTCAACTACATTCTGGACATGGTCATCTTGATGTTTTGCATGTCGTTGATGAGCTTGGCAAACCGGGTATATATATAATAGATGGATATTACAGTGCATCTAATTTAATAGATGGATAATTACATTGATGAAAATTACGGGTTGTTATAATATCCCTCCTGAAAATGGCCTTTATAGCAGCCTTCAATAGGTCAGCGTTAAACCATATCTAAGATTGACATTCCACACACACAAAACCTACTTGCATCTCAAGTCTGAGGATGAGAGACATAACCACTTGCGAGAGTCACTATTGAATCCGATCCCTGTAGTAAATACTCATAGATTGGGTCAGTCAAATGTTCATCCAATGAACAACATATGAGTTTGGCGGTATCATCCTTTAATATTCATACTGTATGAATATGACCAAAACACTTACATTTGCCTTAATTCAATGATGCTCCCGTATCATTAACTGATAATGGACAATTTAGAATAAACAAATTATTCATGGATTTAAACATGCTAATATAGAACACATTTTTATAACTGAAGACGATCATACCAGGTTTATCAATTCATTGCCTAATACAACTGCTTAACGTTCCATTATCCAAATACTAAAAACAGATATACATGAGACTACTAGCAGGTCGAACTTCAATGTTCCTAGCATGATAAACATGTTTGGTACAAGAAATTAACTTTGTAAAAAGTACCAACCAAGTTGTCATCTGAGTGACCTTTGAGAATACTTGTTTCAAAACTCACAAGCAGTGACGGTTTTGAATAATATGATGATTGTCATTTTGTATATGTGCGTTCAAGTGCTAATACAGAAATACTAGCATCGCCATAACATATTACATAGGTTGTTTGTAGCAAGAAAAACCACCTATATGAGACAGTCTTCTTAACAGCTTCCCAAACTATAAAGTATTCTTATTCTTTAATAAATAGTGCAACAATGCTTTCAATCAAGCATGTTTAGTCAAAAGTATTATCATTTATGATGAAAATCCTGCTATGACTAGGATTGAGAATCATCTCAATCAAAATAAGCATTAGTGTATAAACTCAATACTAATCTCCTTATTAAAATCCGTAAACTATGAACATGTCTTTAGTCCTTTGCAAGCCATTTAGAATGTTCTTTTAATAGTAGTCTAATGATTTTTACTTAGTTACTATTGTTGTCAGTTCATCTTGCATTCATGCAAGTGTTACAATTAGTTTAATGCATATCCTGACATACATAGCAAAATTTTTAGCTAAACTAAACGTTTTTAAACATGTGTTCAACTCATCAGGTGAGATAGAACTTTGAGTCTTGCTTAATGACGTGTCATGTTGTGTTAGACTTATTAATCGCGTATGTTTATCCTAATAAACATTTGTTCCAAGGTTGTATGTTTTATTTTGTATATCTCTCGATAGAAACATTATTCCAAACTAAGGATTAAAATCTAGCTTAGGTAAAATATTATTTCCAATATGTTAACAACATATGAGATATAAGAAAGACAACACATAATGCTTCGACTAGCTTTAAGGTGTACTCAGGAGTTATCTTTATTTTAATCAAAATCAAATTATTTATTTAAACTTAAGATTTCAGCTCCTAGATGCATGCTCAAGTCCATACTTGGATTTTGTAGCTTGCACATTTTCTAAAGATAACTTGGATTCAAAAACCCCTTAATTACCCAACGTCCTCGCAAAGGTAATCATTCAAGAAGGAGTTTTTACATCTAATTGCCATATTTCATATTTATGAACTCAAGTATGGTAATTAATATCTTTATTTATTTAATGCATGCAAGGAAAAGAAGCTTTAATCATAGTCAGTCACTTGAGTATAAGTAAAACCATTACCACAAGGCTTGCGTTTAAATGTGTGTACATCTTTGTCCATATCAGTCTTCTCCTAGAAGAACCAATTTAACCTCTAAGTCTTACCGATTGGTGAAAGATCAATCAAATTCCAAAATTAATTTTCTTTTATGGACTACATCTCAACATTCATTATGTTGTTCGCTAGTGCATTCAGAAGGTTGTGAAAGAAGAGACTTTCTCCAAAACAGATGGTCCCACTTGCTTCTTGTAAAAGGAGACTTTCTCAAAAAATGCAACAAGTCGAGCAACAATAAAATTGTTCTCGTTTGGGAGGTATAATATATGCTGGTAGTTCTTGACTCTAGTTTGCTAACAGCACGCTTAACGTGGTCTCAACAAATTTAGAACTTCGGGTAAGACTTAATGGGAGTCTTCCCATTTCATAACCTGATGGTGTCTTAGTTACCTTCTTGGTTGGAACCATATATAAGTAAACGTGTGGCTTTCACAATTCTGTTAACCTTGATAAGATTAGAGGTAGGGTAGTTAAAGTTATCAAAAATCAAACAATATCAATAGAGTTTGATTTTACACAGTAGACATACCATAGTGATGTGGTATTCTATGAGTAATGGGATTGTGTATAACAACCCATAATTTTCATCAATGTAATTATCCATCTATTAAATTAGATGCAATTGTCATCAATGTAATATCTACTTATTAAATTAAGTACAACCATTTTAACGGGAATATTTTTGTTTTATTCCACCTATTATGCAACGTAACTTGCATAACATAAGTAAACGAGCTCACGCAACCTACCTATGCCAATTTCATCAACGTTTATATCAACACCCTAATTATATGAAATGTTTACATATAAAGTGAATGTTCAAGCTTGCAAGGCATGTCTACAAGTGTATAATGCATAACTTTTGAATATTAATTCCCTCCAAAACCAATGTATAACTTCCTAAAGCTCAAAGTACAAGTTAAACATGCATAAAATTCAATCTAGGTCATTTTCTCTCCAAAATTATGTTTATTTCTTACCACCACTTTAGCACAAGTTACAACACCTAAAGTACAACTTCAAAACCAAGAAACTAAACCCTAAATCATTCTAAAACCCTAATCTTAACCCTAAACCCTAAACAAAACCCTAATTCTAACCTAAACCTAGACGAAAACCCTAAACACCTAAAACTAGTTCTAACCTAAAAATCAAGCACCTCAAGCACCTCAAGCACCTCAAGCACCTCAAGCACCTCAAGCACCTCAAGTAGCTCCATGAATCACCTCCTTGCACCCTAGCTATTACTTGGTCACTACTCTACAGCACCTTGGCCACCACTCCACTTAACTTGGTCACCACTCCAAGTAAACTTGGGCAATACTCTTTTCTTTACACTATATATACATGCATACATACATACACTTTCAATTCACCATCAAAACTTCATACTACCTTAAAATCATATTCTAGCCATGCCATAGAAGAGAAGAAAGAAGGTTTAAGCTAAGTAGAAGCCAAGATTTAAGAAGAAAGAAGTCTTTAATTCATAACTTAAAGTGTTTGACCCATTTCATCAATTTCGACCCATTTAATGTAACATACGGGAATTTTCAAAATTTTAAATGACTATTTTACCCTTTGACTTTTTGGGTCTGACTTGGCTTTTTGACTTTTGGTCTTTTATTGTCATATAACAGCGATTGCCGCGTAGCCGGTAAATTCCTAAAAATTATTTAAATAATAAATCATATTTATTATTATTTATCTCTCATTACGAATTTAGTTTTCAAATTTATTTGATAAGATACGAGAAAATATATGTTATTCCTAAGTTGATTTATCAAAAAACGAGCAGCTAAATCATGTTTTCATTATTCGGACTCTAAAGCAATTTGATGTAAAATGACATTCCTGACAACTTTTTAGTTTTGACCGAGACCCGAAAACAGTCAGAAAGTGACTGAAATGCCCTCGCAAGATTTAGAAACGAGAAAATAATTAAATTATAATTAATTTACACTTTTTATTAAATAAAAATATTTATTAAATTAGTCATCATTTTATTCGAAAACGTTTGTTGATAACGGGAATATACGGGTTAGAAATTTATTTTTATTTTTACTTTCGGACAAGACATAACCGGGTTTTCAAATAAATAACAAATATTTTTCTAAATGTTATAAAAATATTTATGAAATACTATCAAGTAAATACTCGTTTTTATAGGAAAAGTGATTTGGAAAACAATGGCGCAAATTTCGAGAGTTGAATCGTCCGTTAAGTCTTTCAAACGAGTCCCGAACCGATATGTATCGAAACTATACTAAAAAGTTACAAAACATTTGGTCCTGAGGAATATTTACACATTTTACCGTAAACTAATATACACTTGCCACTTTTAATATAACTTTTATATATATATATAAATATAGAATTTTATATACAGGACCATACTTATATATGTAAACACACACATACACCTTCTTGTCTCCTCCATTTCCGGAGCCCACCACCACGTTCGTCCGCGCCACCCGCCGGCTAAAGGCCGGAAAACTTTTTCTGACGGACTGTTTCCCCGGCCGAAGTATCCAAAAGGTTCCTCTGCACCCCCGCCCATCTACCCAATCCCTCATGTCACGCGCCACCACTCGCCACCAGCGCGGCTGTCCTCCATCCACCACCTTCACCACTGGTCACGGCTATCACCCTGCCGTCTCTCTCTACGAGCGTGTTCGGCTGCTGAGTCTCCGCATACGGCCACACCCTCCACCATCATCATCATCATAACATCACGCACTATCCACCCCGCTGCCACCCCCACCGAAACCACCGTCGTCATCATCATCATCATAACACCACCACTTTCGCACCTCCATGGGTGCGTTCGGTTTTTCTGTCAACCCCTAAGTGGGTGATTGTTTTGGTGGTTTAACCGACCACCACCAAGGGGTTTCAGTTTACATGTTCACCCGTACCACCTGGGTATGCGTTTTGTTTGTTATAAACACCCACGAGGTGTTGGCTTAGGGATTACGGGTCCACAACCGGTAAACGTTGTGGTATTTAATGGCAAGCGAGGGAGTGTTGGTTGCTGTCACGCACACCGAAGGGTGCGTTTGGCTGTTGTAAACACTAGGGGTTCATCTATGGTTGATGTAATGGCAGCAAGTGCTACGTTTGGTTTCGTTAACTCCAAACAAGTTGCGTATATTATGGCGCGGCAAGCTACGCTGCTGTTTGGTATTAAAAACCACACTAAGGGGTGCGTTTGGCATAAGAAAACACCATAAATGGTGTGTTTGGTTTTAGAGAGAGACTCAAAAGGCGCGTTTGGTTTAGCGAAACAACGAGGGATCGCGTGTTGGAGAGAGCGCGACACCTTGACTAATAAATATAACACGAGACTTTATAAAGTAAAGAATCGGGAACTAAAATGGTGGTTAATGGTTAAAATACATATAATATTTTATTGCTTTGTTATGATATAAATTTTAAACTTATAATATAATTTAAAACACGTAAGATATTTTGCAACGCGCGTGTGTTTGTATGAAAATGGAAATAAAACATTAGTTTTTATAAATAGTGGGAAACTGTTATATAACCGGGAAGGTCCATGAGCCGGAAATTTATATAAGCTTATTATATTTAGTAATGTGTTAACTAAAGCCACTATGTCTTTTAGAAACCGATAAAAGGGACTAAGTTATATTTTTAAATAGACATAAAAAATTTGTATTAACAATAACCGTCATAAACGAATAAAAAACTATACTATTACAATTGATATAACTATTAGACACGACCCGTCGAGGGAGAACAAAACATAAATTTTTAAAATAATAATTTTATAATTTATAATTGTTCCAGCTAGAAGATAACAGAAAAACAATTGTTATTGTTGTAAAAACTTTACAAACATCGTTTAAACATAAGTGGTAACCTTAAAACGTACGTTTACGCCTATTCAAGAACTTATTTAATTAAGTGGTGAATTCGGAAACGGGTCAAACTAATTGGGTTAATCATTTACTCACACTTATTATCTAATACCTGCAAAGCATTATATACGTCACATTAATCCTTGGATTGTTTGTCTTTGTTATATAATTCACGGTATGAGTTATATAAGGGTTTATTTATCATATGTAATATATACAGAATATATTACATACTTTGCGTTACTTTTGATTTATTTTATTTAACCAACTACCAAACTATTACAACTTTAAATCTAAATCCTTTTATCAACATGACGCGTTGACGTAACCACTCATCGGGAAACCCAAAGACGTTATCCTAGGCTAGTGGGACTTAGCCGTTAAGATTAGTTGCAACTTCTTGATCGAGCCGTTTCGTCTTCCGTTTGTGTTGTGCATGGTAGATGCCTATCTGTCAACCGTTCTACATCATCGAGGTGAGTTTATAGCCCCCCCTGTTTTTCCTGGGTTTACATATATTTTTGGGGTGAGAACATGCTTGTTTACAAATGCATTTACATGGTTGATTACAAATTGGTTTACATACTTAATTATATATCTTGCGGTGAGATACAATACTTGGTTACACTTATGGACGCGTTTTGGGGTGAGAAACATATGCATGGGTTTTTACAATTGGACGCAAGTGGACATTTTTACATTATGATTACGTGTTTGCCTAGGTAACAATACCCAATGAGCCCATTATCATGAACTGTTAATTATGGTATAACCAATTGGATTGGTCTCAGTAAGCGCGAATGTTATAAATAGATCTATTTGGGGGTGACGCCCCCGTTCGGGTGACTAGCTATCACCGGGAACGAACGTATACCATGTCGGATTCGGGATGTTCCGGGTAGAACATCAATACGGGCAATGTGGGCAATTTTATATTGCTATTTATTTATGTCGAGCTTCAGTATCATGAGCCTAGGAAAACGTAATTACATTTATATGATGTCTGCATCTGTTGCATTATCATACACTTGGGAAATCTTGCGGTCCTACCTTATACATATTATTTTCAGAAATGCCCGGGTGTTCTTGGAGGGGACACATTACAAATCTTGGATTTGAACATATATTCATATATTTTGTGACTATTTAAGGATTGAAATAGTCAGGCATACTTTATAAATCTTTGGGATAAGATTGGTACTTTTGGTGACATTAAATTGGTCATGCATTCTTTATAAATCTTTGGGATAAGATTGGTACTTTTGGTGACATTAAATTGGTCATGCATTCTTTATAAATCTTTGGGATAAGATTGGTACTTTTGGTGACATAAAATGTGTCGTGCATTCTTTATAAATCTTTGGGATTTTTACATGGTACTGTGATGACACAGTGGACAAATACATTCATTTGAAACTTACATTCATATTTAAACTAACCTATGAACTCACCAACTTTATGTTGACCGTTTTAAGCATGTTTTTCTCAGGTGATATAGATACTTGGCTTACTTGAAGTGCATTGGAGTCTATACATTCAAGTTTTTCATGGTGATGCAATTATGGGACAAATGTTATATCAATTTCAAGGAAATCAACGAGATTATTTTTCAAACGACACATTTAGAGGTCGTTCTCTTGTATCTAGCGCTGTGTATTATGAAGTAGCACCCCAAGTGGTATTCCGCTGCGTTGTGATTTTTGGGGGTGTTACAGATTGGTATCAGAGCACTGGTTATAGAGAACTAGGTTGCATATTTTACCCTAGACTATAACCGTTTTCACAAACATTGCATCACATCAAACATTTTCAAAGTGCATACACGCTACTTGCTTATGTGCTTACATTACGTGCTGCATTAAGTGCTTACGTGACATACATATATATAATATATATATGCTTGCATTCCTTTCGCGTATATCGTACGCTTATTTATATAAGAGTTATTATATAAATACCAGAATATTTTTAAGACATTGTGGGTTGCACAATGGTCTCATTCTACTCGTCAGACATTGTGAGTTGCGCAATGGTCTCACTTCGTTCTCAGACATTGTGAGTTGCAATGGTCTCACTTCGTTCTCAGACATTGTAAGTTAAACAATGGTCTCTAAGAATATTATTTTTCTTCATAGCCTTATACAATATCGTATTACGTGGAGACCGTCATAAATTTTTGTTTACATGAAATTATATATGAATCTAAGTATTATAAGTCTTGTATGGGCGGGACTTGTAATATGAGGATTGATATGATAATTGTTATGTTGACTGGTTCATCGAGACTTTTACCTTAGTCACTCTAACC
>BQNB010118922.1:0-20907 GCA_026074375.1 Tanacetum coccineum
ATGCATAGAAAGAATTAATATGACGAAAAATGAGATACAAAAATACCTTTGATGATCCTTGGTGATTTGATGAATTATAGTACCCGGTTGTGTTTTTCGAACCCAAAACAAATACCACAATCGAACCAAGCACTCTACAATCTTTCCAATATTTTTACCACAATCCTTGACCTTCAAAACACCTTAGAAAATTCGTGCTAGCCTTGGAAAAATTTCTTATGCCGCCATTTTGTTTTTAGGGTTTTCGGGAATTATGGTTTTTAGGATTTAATAAAAATGAAATGTATAAGAGATATACCATGGGATTTGGCCGAGTTTTAGGGCTTTCAAAAGAGATATATCTGATTTTAAAACTTGCAAAATTATTTTGGTTATTATCCATATTTTATTTAATTTAATTTGTAAAGTATAATTAAATAAGTATTAATTAATTCGGCAAAAATACATATACATAAATATTAATTCTTTTTCTTACATAATATAAAGTATTTTAAATCTTACATAAATTCCATAATTGTCATAAGTTGCATTTTTATAATTTCTAACCTTTAAATGAATTTTATTTAAGCTTTTATGTAATTTTCTTGCATTAGGGGTATTTTGGTAATTTCACATTTGTTGAGATTTTTAGGTTTTACAAGTTAAATTCTTTGAATGCCTTGTACACAGGTGTTTCAAAATTAAATAAATTAGTGTCGATCCTAAAGACTTTAGCAACTTCATCCTTATCATCAGAAGATTCTTCATCTGTGAGCTTAACTTCATCATCTCCTCTGACCCAGTAAATCCATAATGCTTTCATAATATAATGATCCATTGTCTTGTAGTTGAAAACTTCGATCCTAGCCATTCAGTAAATGCAACATCAGACGGATCATATCCTATGTCACATAGGATGTTAGGAACGTCAACTTCATATGTGAATAAATCATCCTCCATTCCGCTTAATCGATTGACTTCATTGTTGAAAACTTCAAGTGGTGTATCGCAAGTGAGCGAAACATCTTTGACCTTAACATCCTTAATTTTCTCGAACTCTCCTTTGATAACCTTTGTCATTCTTACTGAAAATTATCCAGAACATTATCAGTAGAACCAGCGGGAGAAAGGTATAAAAAATTTTAGGCTTTAAGTTCGAGAATAGAAAAGAACTTTATCAGATGATCGATACGCCGTATCCAATGGGAGTGGATACGCCATATTAATCAGTTTGAATGAATACACTGTATTGGGCAAAAAATTGTATACGCCGTATCCGATGGAAGTGGATACACTGTATTCAGCTATCGATCAGAACAGTGTATTAAGAAAAACAATTAAATACGCAAATAATTAAACACACATATATACAAGCAAACAATTAAAGACAAATATACAAAAATTACAGAAAATACAAGAATATACACTAATCTAAATTACACTACTCCTAAGGGTTAGATCTAATCTAATATTAAAACCAAAATATCAAATAAAAATCAAGATTAATTTTCACTCCCCGGCAACGATGCCAAAACTTGATGTGTCGTTGTGTGGTGTATATTTTATTGATTCAAGTTTTAAATTTATTCCGACTAAACCAAAAACACTTCTTTAACGGGCAGTATACCCGATCAGTAGTAGTTTCGTGGTAAGTAGGGTGTCAAACACTTGAAGCGAGGTTAAATCTATCAATTTAATTACTATCTTGGTTATATAATCTATGTTAATTCTATTCTATTTTAATCCTATGTCGGTCCTAATTCTAATTCTAACAGAAAAAGGGGGTTTTTAGCCTGAGAGACTGGCACGGTTTGGTTGGTGACTACAATCAATTCAAGGAAATTTAACCCACGCAAGCAAATAAACAAAAGATAAAAGAGCGGTCGAGCCAAATATAAGAAAACTGTATTAACTATTATTAATCCGATTAGAAAGTTGGTTTTTTTATTCAGTGCAATGATTTCTTCTCTCGAGGCGGTATATCATTCTTAAGAGTTAGGCGTTACATCATCCTAAGACCAAGACACATTAATTCTGTCACAATTAAAGCATCCGCATAAAGCATCCTTATTTGCTAATTATAATCTATCTTAGGGATTAAAACAATGGTGATCTTGTTAAACCCTAGCTCATAGAGACATTACCCACTTACCGCTTAATGGCGAAATATACACTAGTAGTCCACTTGTCTAACTATCCAATGGAATCAGAACGTTATTTGTTAAATTATCTAGGTTCACCTTCTAGTAAACATCATCAATAAACCATTGACAATATCCAATTAACTAGTTTAGCCCGAAGCGTATCCTAGACACAAATTTAGAAGGACAATATTTGTGATCTTATGGTTCTAGATGTATAAATCACTATATGGAGAGCTATCCCAGACTCTAGATTACGTGGTCCGTATCACTAGATCCATTTGAATGATAGGTTGCATACAAAAGCATGTAAACAAGTATAAATTGATAAGCGTAAACAAGCATTCAATGATAAATTAAGAAATCGAGATAAACAAATACCAAACATTCAGATCTTCAGAATAATGGCTAATACCCAAAGGTATTAGCCTTCAAACGTCATAATAAATACAAAAGCAATTATTTAGCCAAGGTAAACTAACTGAGTTAATGAATGATACCAAAAACTGAACGATTACTAAAGTATATGGAATTACACGTTGTCTCCTATGGAATTGATAGCGTTGCTCGACCTCTTCTGCTCTTTTTCTCCTCTGAAAATCTACTTTTATGGTTTAGGTATCGAGAATATGATTTAGCATACTTAAAACTCGTTTTTGAGTTTTCTATTTATAAGGTCTGGAAGTCGGTTCGATACGGCGTATCCAAGGATTGGATACGGCGTATTGGGGATTTCTTGGAGTAGGGACCACGTTTGATATCTTCTAGAATATTCACATACTATATCTTCAATACGACGTATTGAGTCTCTTTGGATACGGCGTATTGAGCTTTATTCTATTGTGGTTTTTGGTGAGTGCAGGCACGGATACGCCATATCTTCCCTGATGGATACGACGTATTGGTCTTCAGAACAGTAATCTTCAAAGCATCTTCATTTAAGCTCCAAAATGCGTGCCTTTTGCTAATATTTACTAATTACTTCATAATTACTGCAATTCTCAAATATAAACGATTAAGTAGTAATTCTTTGCAATAGGTACAAAATGAGATAATAACATGGGATAAATGATGCTATAAAATAGACTTTATTTTATGTCATAAAATATCCCCCCACTTGAATCCTACTTGTCCTTAAGTATCCTTTAGAAGTTTATAAAAATGTATCCCTAAGGATATTTTCTGTTAAAGCATTTATTTGATCCATTACAAGTACACAACCAACACGAAATAGGAAGATGAAAACACTCAAATCACTCAACTAATCTATGTGGTAACATGTAACTAATTCGCTCAATTGCTCGGTCGTAACAAGTATTCTATCATAAGCTTGGCAAGGATACACATCTCCACCACTAAAGCCAATGAGTAACAAGTTTATAAAGGTAAATATGGGTTTTTGTATGGAAAGGCTTACGGTTGATCATTCTACAATCTTTCACCAGAAGTACCACTCTAACAAGGCAGCTGAAGCACACATACATGGCCATAACGACGGAATAGACATGTGTGTTCGATCACATCCCCATTCGAATTTAACCAACGGTTAGGATGAAGAATGATATAGGGTAGGAACCTTCTAACTTTCACCAATAGTAATAAACCAACAAGGCAGTTGAGACATGCATACATGGCCGTAACGACAGAATAGACATGCACGCTCGATCACATCCTCATTCGCGTAAAACCCATGGTTAATCATTAGGTGAGAGGGAAGTAAATTGTTGTTAAATAAAAAATCAAGAAACAAATAGATTAAGCCTAAAGTACAAGTTGCTAGACACTTTTCCTAACCGTTACCATGATAAAGACACGACTATTTACAACATCTTGATCATCGATCAAAAACAACAACCTAAGTTGGTGTTCCTATAACGGTCAACTTCCCAATCATCCCAAAACTTTACATACTCTACAAGGCAAGTGGCGATATCTTCCACTTTGTACAATACTCTACATCGTTGATTTTTGTTGCGTATCAACGAATAATCGATCCTTCATGTAATCGATCCTTCGTGTAATTCCTTCGGTAATGCTCTTTGTGAAACGATTATCTTCAAACTTTCCTTCTCTTTTTTGTTGTGTTTTTTCTCTTTTTTTCCCTTTTTTTCTCTATGCTTCAAATCTCGGTGTAGTTTCACTATCATCACGATCATAATAATTCCAGATAATTTCTTTGATAGTTCTTCATTCTTCGGACTCACCATTAATTGTGATGGTAGTAAAATCACATGAGTTTTGACTACTAATATACATTCCCATTTGCAATGTGCAAATTTCCAATCGCACCAAAGATAGAAAATGACACAAGACTCGGGAAATACAAACTTTACACTTTAAGCAACTAGCAACTGTAAATTAAACTTAATCTAACAGGGTAGGTTAAGGTGTAAGGGTGTAACGAAACAAATAGTTGGTGTAATTCCTAAAGGATTGGCTCTACGGGTTGTTCTAGTGGATCTTCACTCTAAAGATGAGAGTGGAAAAGGGTTTAAACTGGAAGTTAACTAGCTGGTGTAGTTAGTTAATAAGCAACATGTAAAGGCGATTTGGGTGTAATCCTAAAATTTACCAATTTAAACAAGTTACTCCAATTAAATTCATAATACTGCAATTTTGTTGGCTCGAGGATATACCAACCCATAGTTTCTAAAGTCTACAACATCACCGGCTACTCATTTTTTTGGATTGGGAGGGGGGGTAAATTGGGGGGGGGGTGGGAGGAGGTTAGTGGAGGGTGAGTTGTTTTCTGATTTATTTTTATAAATAAATTAATTTATTTTTTATTTTTTATTTTGTTATATTGTGGTTTATGTGATTTTGGAGATAATTTAGTTATAGGGTTATTGTGTGCGGGTTATGTAACATGTAATTTCACAAAAAGTATGCTTGAAGTTTTTTTAAAATTTGAGCATAGTTTAAGCATTTTAATGTGAAAATTAGGACAAGTAAACGTTCTAATTCCATCCCCCACTTGAATTATACAACATCCTCATTGTATATATAAAACATTAAATACGAGAATTTAAAAAGAATTAGAATGAGAAACTCCCCTGATATTTGCTCGGTAGATTCTCCATGTTGTGTTTATGAGCAAGGTTGTGTGCTGAAAAAGCGTCTGAATCCTAGCACGAACAACACACACACAGAATTCCAGAAAATATGCATTCCACCAACTTCGTCGATATTTCTTTCACGAGGTCCTGGTATAAAAATATAGGAAGAACCCATGTGTTCCTAAACTTGGTACCTACGATTAATTTAAACTAAACTAAACAAAATACGAGCCAGTTTTGGTGGATAGGGCGTATCAGGTTAATGAATATGCCGTATTCCAGAATTGACAATAATGTTTTTAAAGTGCAATAAAAAATAAAGATTGATAACGTCCAGACAATCAATACGCCGTATGGTATAGAGCGGATACGCCGTATTCATGTCTGGGAAGACAGACTCGATAAAATTAAATAACAATCCGGGTTGTCTCCCGGGAAGCACTTTTGTTTACAGCAAAGTCTTTAAGTTAGACTTGTCTTCAGCTTCTCTTCACTATTCCATCTCATGCACGCTAACATGCCCGCGTGTGAGTCATTCTTCCATTGACAGAACCCGGATAAAGTCGGGTCCTAGATTCAAAACTCCTTTGTAGAACCTCTTTAACTTTTGGTATGAGTGCGAGATCCCGTTCATTTTATCATGTTCACTTACCTTCAGTAATGGTGGGATTTTATTGCATTGCTCATTAGTGTGGTGTTTAAACCTCGGATGTGATCGCACCATTTGGTAAGTTACTTCATCATTACCATTGTAAATGGTAATCATTCCCTCAAACCGTCTTGCTTTAATTCCAACTTCTCTTAAGAACGGTTCGCCAACAATAACATCACCCATTCCTTCATCACGATAAGCATCCATATCTTCTAAAACTGAAAAGTCAGTCACAACAGAAAAGGTTCCAACAAAAATAGGCACATTCATTAAAGCTCCTACAACATTATCCCCTTTGTATACCATCTTATCTTTCATTATTGAATTATGAAACTTTTTGGACATCACATTGACATACAACAGCGGGAAGAAGTTGACGTGTGCAAATTCAAATCCTATCATGCATGAAAACTTTAAGTTGTGAGCACAATCTATATGGATCTTCTTATCATTGTCACAATAACTAGGGTAATCATCAATTCCAGTATCAAGATCTTTATCCTTAGTTCTAAATTCCTCAATTACCTTACCTTCCTCAATGGTGGGAATTAACTCATCACCTTGATTTCTCCTAAGCTTGGTTGAGTTTTCGTATAACAATAGTTATCATTCTAGTGTGAGATGTGCTCCATTTGAGGCATTGTATGGTAGAAAGTGTCATTCGCTAATTATGTGGGCTAAGGTGGGAGAAGGTCAGTTGATAGGACCTGACTTAGTGCAAGAGACTAATGAGAAGATCTTACAGATTAAGGATAGACTTAAGGCTGCGCGTGATCGTCAGAAAAGTTATGCTGATAAGAGGAGGAAGCCTCTAGAGTTTAGTGTAGGTGACTATGTCTTGCTCAAAGTGTCGCCTTGGAAAGGTGTGGTACGCTTTGGGAAGAAAAGGAAGTTAGCGCCTAGGTTTGTTGGACCGCTTGAGATTATTGAGTAAGTAGGCCATGTGGCCTATCGGTTAGATTTGCCTGAGGAATTGAATAGTGTTCATGACACGTTCCATGTGTCAAACCTTAAGAAGTGTTTGGCTGATCCAACACCGAAAGTGCCTTTGGATGAGATTCGAGTTGATGCTAAGTTGAATTTTGTGGAAGAGCCTGTAGAAATTTTGGAAAGAGAGTTTAAGAAGTTGAAGCGTAGTAGGATTGCCATCGTCAAGGTTCGATAGAATTCGAAACGTGGCCCTGAATTCACGTGGGAACGTGAAGATCAGATGAAATTGAAGTACCCTCATTTGTTTAGTAATGTTAGTAGTTGAATTTCGGGGACAAAATTCTTTTAAGGGAAGTAGAATGTAACCTTTGCCCTTTTTGTGTTTTGAATATTCCATTAATAGTCCTTTGACTATTTGCCTTTTATCAGTTTATTCAGATTTTGTACCGTGTTGACGGTGGCGATTTTATGAGATATGTGATGATTTGAGGTTTATTTTGATTAATAATCCTTTTTGAAAGGTATTATTGTGTTATTTGTATTCTGGGTGGTTCGACCCGTGAATTTTAAGAAATGCCAAAAAACGAGTCTAACACGTCCGTTAATGTCCAAGTGAGTTTTGAAAGGGTTTAAAGTGAAAATATGTCATGTGAATACTCTAAATTAATGGAAAAGTATTTTTAAAGTGAATAAAAATGCTAATTAACTTTTGGAAAAATATTACGGTTGAGTTTTACGAGTATTTAAGTGATTTTGACACGAAAATAAAGACCCGATACCCATAGGATGCCTTGACCGGTTACAAGTAAGGGAGGGGAGACAAGATGGCTTAATTTTAGCTAACTTGTCTAAGGATGTACATATGATACCATTTTCTTCCCTTAATCCTTATCATTTCATTTTCAAAAAAAAAACCACAAACCTAAGAGTGTGTGTGTGTGCGTCCGACCTCACCAACAACAAACCACCATAAAAATTCCAACTTTGATCGAGAACGTGATATTCCGGGTTGATACAAGTGTTTGGGTATTCATTTAAACAACGTTTGGGTTGTCCGGTTCGTGTCGAAATATACATTTTTTAAGATTTTCTTGTAAGTTTTAAAATTTAAATTTCGTTTGTCGTTTTGGGTTTATTTTGATGCATAGATGTAAGTTGTACAAGTTGATCGTTGTGAAAATTGATTTTTGGAAGCGAAACGAAAGAAAAAGAGAGTGTTTGGTTCATATAGTAAGAAAAGGAAAAAGAGGGTTTTTGTAGTTTTGATGTCGTGGTCGTGATGGTTGAATAATATATGATGCTAGAATGTTTATATTTGATAGTAGCTTGTATAGCTTATTCGGGCTTATTTTTAAGCTATTTCTTGGCTTATTTTGGGCTTATATGCCACGAAATCTTCCCAAAATCACTAGGAAAGTGATTTTGATTATTTTTGTATTATGACGTATGTTGTGGACTATTTTTTGAGGCTTATGGTAGTAACTAAATGCGATACGTAGCTTATTAGCTTATTTTTCAAGCTTAATATACGTATTTTAGAGCTATTGGACTCACGGCCCAATAAGTCTATTTAAGCCGCGGCTTAATGGGAGGGCTTATTGTGGTCCGGATTATTTTTTACTTATAAGTATATACTTATATATGTAAATGGACCTTGGATTATATTTTTGACTTATAAATGTCCTAATGGACCCTTGTTGGGCTTAAAGCCCAATGAGCGATATTTAGCAGTTATGAGAATGCTGACGAACTTTTGAAAGTGAAAATGTATTTACGAAGTGATATTGAATGATATTTTGGGAAAAAAGTGTTGGTAAGCGTTAAAGATTGAGATTTTGAAATTTTGTCGAAAAATGTGTAATTTGTGAAAAATTGTTGAAAATAAGGTTGGAAACCTTGGAAAACATTATATAAACGTACGGGTCATGTCGAAATTTCGTAAAAAGTTTATACTTAGAAATTTTCCTAAAAACATGATTTTTGATTTAAAATAATAAAATATTATTCAATTATTTTATTTATTTAATAAATTCACTAAAAGACGAAAAATATAATTTTTCTCGAAACTTCTCTAATGTGTTTATTATGAGTAAACATTTCATTTTCAACCGTATAATGATTATTTTGATGTGTCTAAGGTTTACCGAATGGACTTGTCGAAATATATTTATAATTATTAATTATAAATAAGTATTTATATTACTTATCTATTTTCTCTAAATAGTATAAGTATGTATTATTAAGGAATGAGATTGATATGATGTTTTTGTTTGTTTTTAATTTAAAAAAAAAATTTACATTATTATTCGTAATTTTTTTTTTACAAAATCTTAAAAAAATAAAATTCGCACTTTACAAAATCTTAATTTTTTGAAAATAATTTAAATTTTTTTCGTGATTTTTAAATTTTAAAAAATTCAATTTTTTACGTTATTATTTGTAAAAAAGTGTTAATACGTTGTAAAAATTTTGTACTTTTTACAAAAAAAAAATATCGTAAATGTTTTTAAACTTTCGTAAAACTTTGTAAAAAAAAATTTTAATTTTTTTTTTGGAAAATTTCGTAAAATTTTAATTTTTTGTAAAATCTGAATTTTAATTTCGTAAAAATCTTAATTTCGTATAAAATTTGTAAAAATCTGAATTTGTAAAAAATTGTAAAAAAATTTGAATTTGAATTTCGTAAAAAAATTTCGTAAAAATCTTAATTTCCTAAAATCTTAATTTCGTAAAATCTTAATTTCATAAAATTTTAATAATTTCGTAAAAATCTTAATTTTTTGAAAATAATTTAATTTTTTTCCTTACTTTTTAAATTTTAAAAAATTCAAATTTTTACGTTATTATTCGTTAAAAAATTTAAAATTTTTTACAAAGTTTTGTAAAAATGTTTTATTTTTTTTTTACAAAACTTCGTACTTTTTTACAAAACTTTGTAAAAATTTCTTACTTTTTACAAAAAAAAAATTCGTAAAAAATTCTGTAAAAATTTTAAAACTTTCGTAAACTTTGTACAAAATTTTTTTAATTATTTTCAAAAAATTAAGATTTTGTAAAGTGGGAATTTCATTTTTTTAAGATTTTGTAAAAAAAAAAAATTTTTTTTACGAATAATAATGAAAACAAGTTTTTTTTTAATTTAAAAACAAACAAAAACTTTTTTTTAAGCAAAAGTTCACGATACATCCCTGTGGCAGGAAAAATACAACAATACCCTCCGATTAGTTGTCACCTGTTAAATTTTTAGTGGACCGTCATTTAATATTAACGAGAAAAAAATTTGCACCGTTAGTCCAAGGGATTTATCGTGTCCCAAAACATTGACGGAGGGATGTGTTTTGGACAATTATTTAACGAGGGACGTGAGACAGTTTTTTGACAAACCACAGGGTGATTTTTGCACTTCTCTCTTTTGGGAAAAACGTTTTAGTAAAAAGTAAAGCATTGAGATTTGGCAATTTTGCGAAATAGATCGTGTCTGAAAGTTTGAAAATGTTTGAAATAATGTTAAAAACATTAGACAACGTTATATAAAACGTAACGGGTCATGTTGATTTTGCGTAATAAGTTTATTACTTAGATAATTTTACTTCAAGAAAACATTATTTTTTGTTTAAATTTTAAAATATTATTTTACTTTTTAATAAATTCACAAAAGACGAAGACATTAATTTTTTTGTGATAAACTTCTTTAATATGCACTTTTATGAGTAAACGTTTCATTTTCAACCATATTATGATTATTTTTATGGTAACTAAGGTTACCGAATGGACTTATCGAGATATATTTATAATTATATATTACAAATATTTACTTATATTACTTATCTATTTTCTTTAAATAGTATAAGTATGTATCGTTGAGATATCGGATTGATAAGATACGGGTAATTGTACAACGCGTCTAACCCCTATGCATCAAACGTGAAGACTGTTTGGAAGATAAAGGATTTAATGGAGACTTTCGTTGTATAGGTCGTGTGTGGACGTCGTCTAGCATTTGCTTGATGTGTGATGAGATTTTGTTGCTTAAGATTGCCTTGAGGGGAGTTCTCAAGGCCCCCCCATTTTTTCTACTGTTTTTCCGTTGGGGGAAAATGATACTCAAATGTGTTTTGAACTATTTTGAATTTAACTGTGCGAAATGTGGTTTTGTTTTTGGGACAATTATGTGCTTATGATAGCTATGTGAATATATGTGATGTGATTTTACTTGCATGTACTGTGTTTGGCATGCAAGGGTTGTGATTTTACTTGCATGTACTGTGTTTGGCATGCAAGGGTTGTGATTTTACTTGCGTGTATTGTGTTTGGCATGGCAAAGGTTGTTGTTAAGAATCGTTTAAGCTCCTAGGATCGAAAATAACAAAGTATTGATACGCAGTGGAATTTAAATAAAGAACAATGTTATTTTCACAAGGTTTACATTCATACAAGCCCCAATTCTATTTTATCAATATAGAATGATTACCTAACTGTAACAGGATCAAAGAAACCTTTGATCTTAGGGCTAAACCCCACTAGACGTCTACATCACACCTATAGGATACACACACACATTTTGGGTGCACACACTAAAACAATGTCTATGGATCTCTTTATATATAGAGAGTTCTAAATTGACGTTACAAAGAATCTTAATTGTATTAGGAAAATTAATCTTTTCCTATCTATTGATCTATATCTTTTAAGCAAATCTTTTAGAATCCGCCATCTTTTATAGAATTCCATATTGTCGACTTTGATCCTTTTGTTTAATTCTTTATTCTTTTGAGCAAGTTCTTTTGTATCATCAAATGAATAAATCCCAACAGTTGTGGTCCTGCCCTAATATAGTGCTACAGCTGGTAGGCACTTTAGGTGCGTAAGTGACATATTTGCTACCTGACTAGCGAGGATGCTAGGGCAGGGTTATTGACTAGCGGGTATGCTAGGTCGGTTTTACTATGTATTGGAGGATGTAAGTCAGAGGTTGATTTTATTACTCATATATTCCACTATCATATTGTTCTATTGTGTCCTATGTTTTGAGATATTCACAACTTTCGGGTTTAAGGTTCAAACATAACGAGCTTTCAAACAACTTTATTGTTGACCGTATCGAGAGTTTCACTTCTCAGGTGGAAGTGATAAATGATAAAGGGGGGGGTGATATGTGATAGCTGGCATAGGAGTATCCCGTGTGGATTTTTCATGTGAAGCCTTGCTTGTTTATTTGTTTGGTTCTTAGTATTTGGAAGTTTTTATTTAAGTTTGGATTTGGACCCCTGTGTGGGCATTTAGAGAACTAAGTAGGATGGCCTAGACTATAACCATATGTTCCGGTCATTTAGCTGGGTCTAGGATCTATATGGCGGGGGGGGCGGTGTTCTGCTTTTGCTTGCTTTTGCGTGTTAGCGGTTTGGTGCTTTATAACCTAAGATCCATCATTTAGTTGCGTATATGAACTGTGTGAAACGTGGTTTTGTTTTTGGGATAATTATGTGCTTATGATTGCTATGTGAATATATGTGATGTGATTTTACTTGCATGTACTGTGTTTGGCATGCAAGGGTTGTGATTTTACTTGCATGTACTATGTTTGGCATGCAAGGGTTGTGATTTTACTTGCATGTACTGTGTTTGGCATGCAAGGGTTGTGATTTTACTTGCGTGTACTGTGTTTGGCACTGCAAGGGTTGTGGTCCCGCCCTACCATAGTGCTCCAGCTGGTAGGCCCTTTAAGTGTGTTAGTGACATATTTGCTACCTGACTAGCGGGGATGCTAAGGCATGGTTATCGACTAGCGGGTATGCTAGGTCAGATTTACATGATTAAAGAGGATGCTAAGTCATGGGTGATTCTTATATATTCACTATCGTATTGTATTATTGTCTACTGTTTTGAGATATTTGCACAACTTTTGGGTTTAAGGTCAAACGTACGAGCTCACCAACATTATTGTTGACGTTTTCGAGTATCATTTTCAGTTGAAGTGAAAGATGAATAGGTTGGTGCTATGTGATAGTAGGCTTAGGAGTATCCCATGTGGATTTTTCATGTGAAGCCTTGCTTGTTTATTTGTTTAGTTCTTAGTATTTGGAAGTTTTTGTTTAAGTTTGGATTTGGGCCCATGCACGTGGGCATTTGGAATTTGTGAGAAGATTTTGGATTTGGTTTTGATTTGGGACATCACTCGAGGTTTTTTCAAGGTTGATGGTCTTTGTAACACTTGAAGTTTATGTATTGTAGTTTTCTCTATATTGTATCTTGTGTTATGATTGATCATTATGTTGCATTCCCTAGTTTCCGCCATTGTCGGGGTGTGACACAGGGAAAGAACACGCCTGTGTTTATTTCAATTTTCCCTTCACGATCAAAAGCATAGCAAATTGGCTTTGAAACGTTCTTATACAGCAGGATTCTTCACCAATGGGTGGAATCTTTATACTTGTTTCCTTGCTCAATTCTTTCCACCGAGAAGGACTGCAAAACTTCGTCCAACAACATCAAGGAGAATCTCTCTCAGAAGCATGGACTCGTTTCAAGGACTTACTACAAAAAGTCCCTCATCATGGCATCGACCTTTGGCTCTAAGTTCATATCTTTTCATGGGACCATGTTAATCATTTCACAAGATGAACCATTGTCCAATCGACTAGTGGCAAGATTGTGGACAGAAACAATGAAGGAATTTGTACCATTATTAGAGGCTCCTCACCTCTTTGGACAACGAAAGTTAGGGAACGTCCTAATGTATTTTTGTCTAAGCTGGTCAAGGCAATATCTTTGCCTCAAGATGTCCCGAGTACATACGACGCTGCCTTCATTGAGCTTCCAAGGAATCAAGTTCTAACAATTGATGGAAGTCATCTTGCTCTGGATCACAACCTACTCATAAGTGAACAAAACTCCTAACTCATGTGGAGTTCTGCAATGGTCCCCACGACACCCAGTATTGCATGGAAGAGTCCCGAATCAAGACTTGTGGATTATCGCATCTCAGCTCATACCAATGAGGACGGGAAGATAGGCAGTTATACTATGATCCAAGGATCCAAGAAACTTTAACGAAGTCGCCTTTTTAGAAAGGAAAGCTAAATTTTAACTGGGCACACGCCCAAACGTTTACCAGCCCACGGAACGGCTCATTCTTAACCTATAATATCTAGTTACCAATTGAAGCTTGAGAATGGCATTAATAATTTTGGACCTTCACCAAGAGAAAAGATTATCCAAAGCCTAAGGATAAACTTGGAACAACAACAAGAAACATGATTAGTAAAATTAAATCTTTTTGTCGAAATGTCCGTTTGAAATGCTTGATTGACACTGCATTATTTCATGACTCTTACAGGAGACCCCATCAGATTAAAGATGCAATTCACATCTGATTAATGACATCCATGAGAGAGGAGCTCTCAAGGCAAAGACTTAAAGCCCATCAAAGTTACTCTCCCCAAAATATCTGTCTCAGTCATCCTTAGCAGAACAAAATAGAAACCCTTCATCCCCAAAACGTGTTCACTTCGTTAATTCAATCGTCATTCTAAATAAGGAAGATGAATATGGAGAGGGAAATGTGAAGGACTAGTACAGAAAGAGACATGGGATCACGAGATGACCGTGGAAAGCGAGGTGGAATTTTAGGGAAGAAAACTGAAGATGAAATCAGAAGAAGAAAGAGTAAGTTAGACTGAAACACTTGACTCTTTCCCACTTATAAAACATTTAAGGGTATCACTATTGGATTTCGAAAAACCCTCGACCCCCATAGGTGCAAGGCTTAAGGTTATTAACCTGGGAATTGAATAACGTTAAATTTTCCTTGCATGTGATTGGCCACTTCAATAATGAAGCAAAGCCTATCTAGTTATGGGATACCCAATTACTGTAATGTCTTGGCTTAATTATAATTGGATATGAGCAAAAGGTGATGAGCCAAGATGGATACCATCAAACCTTTAGATAAATCTACAATTTTTATGGGATGCGTCAAGGGAGGTCGGGGCTAAATGTTTTTGCTTGTGAACTTCCACCTACGTATTTGTGACTTCTGTGCTTGAGTTACCACTAGTGTCACTAATCATGACCTAGGGTCAGTTATTTTTAAGAAAAAACATTCTAGATATGCAACCGGTCTCGTTTAAGCAAAGGAGGATAGGAACAATTCAACATTTGAGAAAGATAGGAAAGATCGTGTTTAAGATGCCTGTATGACATCAAATAACTCACTTTTTTTAGCATCATTTATCCCATGTAATTAACCCATTTTGTATAATTATTGTTACTTAATCGTTTGTATTTGAGACTTGCAGTAATTTGGATGTATCTTGGTGAAAGTTAACTAAAACGGCAGCATGCTGGAGCTTAATGAGAAATATGAAGAACTGATTCTGTGATCTAATAGTAGTATTCGATCAAGGAAGATACGCGTTTTTTGTGCCTGCACTTCACTAAAGACAAGAAGGTAACAAGACCAATGACGCAGTATCCAAAGAATAACCAATACGCCACTATTCAAGTTATTGAATGTGAATATTCTGGAAGATATCAGACGTGGTCTCTTACCCCAAATATACCCTCATATACGCCGTCAATCAAAGACTTTCGATGCGCTTGTATCTACCATTTTCCAGACACTTATATATTTAGAAATACTCTCAAAACGAGTTTTAAGTGTGCTATAAATAAAAATTTTTGATTCCTAACCATAAAATGTTTGATATTTAGAGGAGAAGAAGTGCGAAAGAGGTTTGAAACGTAATGAATTCCATAGGAAACAACTTGTAATCTCTTATACTTTTATAATCGTTCTGTTTTTGGTACCATTCGTTAACTCGGTTAGTTTACCTTGGCTAAATTATTACTTTTGTATTGATTATGATGTTTGAAGGCTAATACCTTCAGGTATTAGCTATTATTATGAAGATCTGAATGTTCGGTTTGTTTATCTCGATTGCTTAATTTATCGTTGATTGCTTGTTTATGTTATCAGTGTTAGATTGTTTAATGATTTTATATGGACCTATCCATTCATAACTGGATCTAGTCACTACGGGGTCAAGTAATCTAGATACCGGGATAGCTCTCCATATAGTGATTTAATACCATAGACCATTAGGGATCACAAATAACAACCTATATTTGCCTAGTAGGGGGGTGTAAAATTTTTGTTGAGCTTAGGTTGGACCAACAGGTGACCTTGAGATCAACGAGTCGTTCTCGATTATTGGTAAAACCTGGTTAGTGGATACATACGTGTTTGAATTGCCATTAAGAAGTAAGTGGGTAAATGTCCTCCATGAGCTAGGGTTTAAACATGATTCATCAATGCTTTAATCCCTAAGACAGACTATAATTCAGTAAATAAGGATGCTTTATGCTGGATGCGTTTAATGGTGACTTATATTCTCGTGTCTAGGTATTATGAAGATAGTTACCGCTTAAGTATTAGGAATTGTTAGGCCGCCTTGAGTAAGTATTCATTGCATTACTAAACAACCAACGGTTTCTGATTAGATTAATAATGGTTAATACAATTTTGTTATATTTGGTAGACTGCTATTTTATTTTGTAATTTACTTGTGTGTGTTTTAGTGTCTTAAGATGATTTTACTCCCCACAAAACCCGTGACAGCCTCTCAGGCTGAAAACCCCCCTTATCCGTTAGATTTAGGATTAACATAGGTTTAGCATAGGTTTAACATAGAATAGAATTAACTTAGTTTAGATAACTAAAATATTAATAAATTGAAAGATTGTTTCTTGCTCTTTGTGTCAGACAACCCTTACTACCATGAAAACTAACACGATCGGGTTCACTGCCGTTAAAGTGTTGATTTTGGTTATGTCGGGCAAATATAATTTTATAACTTGAAAACATAATAATATTAACAACACACAACGACACCTCAAGTTTTTGGCGGGGAGTGAAAAAAAATTAATCTTGATTTTTATTTGATATTTTGGTTTTTAACATTAGATTAGATCTAAACCTTAGGATTAGTGTAATTTAGATTAGTGTATAATTCTGTATAATTTTGTATATTTTCTTTATTTGTTTGCTTGTATATTTGCTTAGTCTAATTGTTTGTGTAAATTAATTGTTTTCTAATACACTGTTCTGATCGATAACCCGATACCAGCATATCACTTCATTTGGATTCGGCGTATTCCAAATTTCATTATTCCAATAAAGGTATTTGTTCAAAAAGATTAATACGGCATATTCAGATCCATTGAATACGGCGTATTGATTATCTATACAATAACAAAAGCCTTAAAATTCGTGTTTGGTTTTCCTAGCCCTAATTTTTTTATCTTTCTTTAGAGCAAATCTGCTGGATAATTTTTACGTTGTTAAGAATTTACAATTATCGAAGCTAGTGAGTGAAGAAGGTACTACAAGAAACTACTGGCAGAAACAATTTTAAGAAATACATGGAATAATGCTCAAACTGAATCAAAATCAATATGAGCCTATTACGACGACAAACATTGTACTCAGCAAGGAATTTTTTATTGAATTAAATAAAATAAACGGCATACACAGTATGTTTATGAAGACGCGGTAAGGGACCACATTGCTAAGATTCTTGAATTATTGATTTTCATTAAAATTCTGGGTGTGGTACACCCTTCGGCTCATGAATGAAGATTTTTCTCTTGTTCACTAGTTGATGATGCAAGACAATGGTGTGGAGAGGGGGAATGAAAAATTATCACTTGGGAAGAGCTAGCAGAAAAATTATTTTGTAAATTCTATCCCGAATCCCACGATGGCGAAGATGAGATGTTGGACGAAGGGGATAACTAGGGGATTGATCCACTTGAATTCATAGCATAAGTAAATTCGTCATTCGAAAACCATATGAAAGTGGATGGAAGGACTAAAAAGGTATTATTCCACTCTTGGATGAATGGAAGTTGGAATAAAAGATGAATGGACAACAACATTTTGAGCAATAAAGAATGGATGGAATCTGATGATAGAAACCCCCTCAATACCACTACTGATTCATTCTTCAAAGCCCATGACGGACGTAACATTAAAGAAGGGAATGAGCTAAGACAAATGAAGCATAAAGGAGACAATAAGAATGATGAGCTACCCATTAAAAGGGTAAGCAAAGCCGAGAAGTTTGAAGCTATACAATATTCACTAGGACCTAACGAAGAATACATTGTTGTAAGAAGATTTGAATATAACACTTGGGAAAGAAATGAAGAAAGTATGTCTCAGACCTACCAATAAATTTTTCAAAAATTTAGGACAACGGATGGAAGTTGACACGCACCGAGTGATGAAAGCGGGAAGGAAAAAGTCTAACTTAAAGACTAGCCGAAAGAAAAGTACTTCCCGGGAGACAACCCGGATTGTTATTTATTTTTATCGGGTCTGTCTTCCCAGACATCAATACGGCGTATCCACTCCATACCATACGACGTATTGAATGTTTGGACGTTATCGGTCCTTTATTTGTATGCACTTTAAACATTATTGTTAGTTTTGTCAATACGGCGTATTCATGCACATGATACGACGTATTCAACAGACTGACCCGTATTTAGAAACATTTTACAGGTTTCTCGATATAGTGTATTTTAGTCTATGGATACGGCGTATTAGTTTCCTGTACAGTTTATTTAGCTTATTTAATTAACCGTAGATACCCGAGATAGGATTTTGCATGTTTTTCCTATATTTTGGACAAGGCCATGCTGCAAAGAAATGGATGATGTTGGTGAAGTATCTACAATCTGAAAATCTAAAAGTGTTGGAGTCTTGAAATCTCAAAAGTCTATTCAACAATCTTACTTCACAAACTCAACTTGTGAGAATCTACCGAAGCAATAATATCAGGGGAGTTTCTCATTCTAATTCTTTTAATTCTCGTTTTTAATGTTTTATCTTACAAAGAGGACGTTGTATAATTCAAGTGGGGGGATGAGAATTAGGAATGTATACTTGTCCTATTTTTCACATAATTGCTTAAATTTAAAAAAAATTACAAGAATACTTTTGTGTAATTATTGTTAATTAAACATGCAACACAATAACCTAATTAGCATATTATGAGGATTTTAAGTTTATCCGTTTCCAAATGTTTTCCCAAATTCCATAAAATTATGAGTGTGCTGGTGATGTTGTAGACTTAAATACTTGGCTGGGTATATCTGGTATTCGAGACCACAATAATGAGTACTATGGATTCTAGATGGAAGTAACATTGTTTAAATGGTAAATTTTCTAGGATTACATACCAAAAAAAAAGCCTTCATTATGTTGTTTATTTACTAACTACACTGTTGTAATTCCCGGGATAAAATCATTTGTTTTCTTCATCTTAAAAAGTAAGATTCCCTAGAAAAAACCTATAGAGCCAAGCTTTAGGAAAATAATCATTCAAATGTTCATGTCTTTACACCTTTACACCTAGCCGACCCTGTTAGATTAAGTTCCATTTATCAATTGATAGTTGCTTAAAGGTAAAAGTATGTAATCTCTGAGTCTTGTGTCAATGTTCTATCTTTGGTTAGGTTGCGGAAGAATTTTGCACGCATTGCAAATTGAAATTGTATAAAGTAGTTAAAATCATGTATTTTTACTAACAACATAATTATTGGTACATCTAAAGAAAGAAGATTTATCGAAGAATTATTTGGAGTTATTATGATCGTTGAAGATGGTGAAATTACACAGAATGTTTCGTAGTTCGGTTAAAAAAAACAATAAAAAATAGAAAAACCGCACAAAAATAAAGAGGAGGAAAGTTTGAAGGAGAATCGTTTCGACAAAAGCTCTTGACTGAGGGAGAAAATTATAATGAAGGATCGATTATTCGTTTGATATGTCTATAAGTCAAATGATGTAAGTTTTGTATAAGTGTAGATATCACTCACTTGCCTTGTAAAGTATGTAAAGTATGGGAATAATTTAGGAAATTGACCGTTACGGGAACGCCAACTTTGGTTATTGTTTTTGATCTATGATCAAGAGGTTTGTAAATAGTTGTGTCTTTTTCATGGTAACGGTCGGGAAAAATTATCTAGCAACTTGTATCTTGGACCTAGTCTATTTGTTTCATAATTTTTATTTAACAAATAATTTATTTCCCTTTCCTATAAATTACACCATAGGGTTTTCGGCGATTTGAGGTATGTGTACGAGTGATGACATATATAAGTCTATTTTTTGCATCATTTATCCCATGTAATGTAAAACCATTTTGTATAATTATTTCATAAGAATTGTTACTTATTGTTTGCTTTAGAGATTGCAGAGTAAATTATGGGAGTACACTTGGTGAAGATTAACTAAAAGGCACGCATTCTGGAGCTTAAACGAAGATATTTTGAAGATTACTGTTCTGACAACCAATACGCCGTATCCATCAAGGAAGATACGGCGTATCTGTGCCTGCACTCACCAAAGACCAAGAAGGAAACAAGATCTAATATGCCGTATCCAGAAGAAAGCAATACGCCGTATTCAAGCTATATGGAAATAAAATATTCTAGAAGATATCAAACGTGGTCCCTACTCCAAGAAACCCCCCAATACATCGTATCTAACACTTTGGATACGTCGTATCGAACCGACTCCAGACCCTATAAATAGAAAACTCAAAAACGAGTTTTAAGTGTGCTAAATCATATTCTCGATACCTAAACCATAAAAGTTGATTTTCAGAGGAGAAAAAGAGCAGAAGAGGTCGAGCAACACGATTAATTCCATAGGAGACAACGTGTAATTTCTTATACTCTTGTAATCGTTCAGTTTTTGGTATCATTCGTTAACTCGGTTAGTTTACCTTGGCTAAATCATTACTTTTGTATTAATTATGACATTTGAAGGCTAATACCTTCGGGTATTAGCCATTGTTATGAAGATCTTAATGTTTGGTTTGTTTATCTCGATTTCTTAATTTATCGTTGAATTGCTTGTTTATGTTTATCATCATACTTGTTTACGTGCTTTTGTATGTGACCTATCATTCAACTGGATCTAGTGATACGGACCAAGTAATCTAGATGCCGGGATAGCTCTCCATATAGTGATTTATACATCTAGACCAATAGGATCACAATTAACGACCTATCTTTGCCCTTTGATTGTGAGCTTAGTTGGACCATAAGGTGACCTTGGTATCAACGAGTACGTTCT
>BQNB010118923.1:0-20907 GCA_026074375.1 Tanacetum coccineum
CTGAATGAACTTAATAAGCTTCGTGATCAAGCTTATGAGAATTCTTTGATTTATAAGGAGAGGACAAAGAAGCTTCACGACTCAAAGATCAAAAACCGCATTTTCAATGTTGGTGATCAAGTCTTGCTTTTCAACTCTCGTTTAAAGATATTCTCGGGAAAGCTTAAAACCTAATGGTCCGGCCCTTTCACCATAACTGAAATTTTTCCATATGACACTGCAAAATTATCTCACTCTGACGGATCAAACTTCAAAGTGAACTGCCACCGACTTAAGCACTACTTCGAAGGGGACACACCAACCATGGTTGTCCAAGATCTCCAAACTTTCCCTAAGGACGAATGAATTTAGGGATCGAGTCAAGTTATGTGACTCGGTTACCAAAAACAAAGCGCTTCGTGGGAGGCACCCCATGCTTATCCATTTTCTATTTTTCTTTCTTATTTCTAATGTGTTGTGAGGAGGCTTGTACTCTTCCGTTCTTTGTGTTTGTTGTTTGTGCTTGTGATTGTTTGCAGGATAGACCCAAATGTTCTGAAGACTCTCGTGTTCGGTGTTTTGTCCCGGTCCACTCGAACTTCCTAGCCTTTGCTTGCCATTAGTTTGGGGAAATCCGATATCCTAAGATTATTATCGTCTAACATTTATCTTATAACACACTTAATAAACGGCTAAAGATATTTGTGATACTTTCTTCATGTTTGAGTTATGCATTAGACTTTTTGAATTCTAGTATGGGGTTTTTAGGACTTAGGCTAGGAAACATTGAGGACAATGTTTGATTTTAGTATGGGGTAGTATATCTTCGATATGATTTTACCTACTTTTACCCGTTGTTCTCACGTACCCCGTTTTCGCACCAAAATTTTCAAAAATATGAAAAATTTTAAAAATTTTCAAAAATAAAATAAGTGTTCTTGTCATAATTTTAACTTTCTTGCTGGGTAAGAATAAGAGTAAATTTTGACCCAATCGAGCGTGTTGAGCTCTAGCTTGTTCCTTAACTTTTAGGCTAAGCGTTCGCTAATTCGCGAAGAATGAAAGATGATAGAGTTAAGTATGAGTAGGATGCTAAACAAGGATTAGTTGGAAATCTTAAGAACTTATGTATGTAATTTGTTGCTTTTTCTCCCATAAACTCTTAACCAAATTAATATACGTGTTGTTTTTGGAGATTAAACTTAAATCAAAAAATTTTATGTAATATATAGCAAAAATTTTAGTTTTAGTTTAAATTTATACTTGAATTTTTCAAAAAGAAGTCTTTTTTATAAATAATAATAATAATAATAATAATAATAATGGTAAAATAATAAAAATATATATAATAATAAAAGCTGCGGGCTGATAAAAGTTTACTACCTCTTGCAGGCTTACAACCAATGTGGTAGTCTTCTAAAGAAAGCCCATAGTAAGAATAAAGATCTGAGACTGATAAAAGTTTGATGCATCTTGCCGGCTCACAACCGATGTTGCAGCCTTCTAAGAGGTCGAGGGTTGCAATTGCATAAATAGTTAAATTAAATTAATAATTGACTTCTCTTTGTTAAATTCAATTATGCTTTAGCACTTTGACTACTCTATTTTATAAGCTACGAATATTCGGGAAACCTAAGAGTATTTGAAACCTAAGGTCCGTGAGTCCCGATACTAGTCTCTGTGGGGTGTCAAAAGCCTGGTCACTTAGCCGTGATGTTGGGATGTGCCGAGACGAAAGTCGCTACATGGAATGATCTCGCCTTTAAACTCATTATTTTAAGGTGGAACGTAAAGCATAGTATGTTGCAAAAAGTTGATCCAACGTTAAGCAGAGTTTGTTGCAAACGTTTTGGTCCTGGTTGAAATTCATAATAGCACACTCACTTCAGCTATAATAATGTCGACGAGTGAAAAGTTACAAGTTGCATATATGAGTTAGTGTTAGATTTTTAACTGATATTTAGTTTTGTGATTTTGTTTTTAAGCTTTGGGTTAGGATAAGTGAAAAATAAGGGTCGATGAATTTATCTTTTTTGGGGATTCTCGGTCGAAAATGCATCTTGTTTTATGATCCTTTATAGTTATGGAAATAATGAAGTCAAAATAATCTTTAAAAAAATGGAAAATTTTAGAAAAATAGGAAAATAGGATAATATGGTGTTTTTTAACTTGTGTATTTCTTAACTCTCTCACAAAAGGTCTTTGCTACTTTTCAAAAATTTAGTTTAGGAAGTTTATGAGGTTATTTGGTTATTAGAGCATGTAATATTACGTGGGGACACACAATCGCTCTTAGTTTGGTAAAAAGAATTTAGATGTGTGAAACCACATATTCCGTTTATGTCAAAAATTGGCCCTTAAAATACACAATTTGTGCTTTAATGATTGTATATTTGCTTTTTTGTCTATGTGATTGTGTAGGTACTGATATTGCAAAAAATCTCAAGAAAAAACGGTTTTAAATTTGACAAACACGGACATGGGAACGGAAGAGCCACACAAAGAAGCTGGGAGGAAAAGCTATCCAAAAAGTCAAACAAGTGGTCAACTCAAGTCACATTCCAGTGAAACAATGGTCAAACACTAAATGACAAAATCCCAAAAATTCCAAAATTAGTCCCTCATATTTAACAAAATAACAAAAATATATAATCTTAAACCCTAGCGGTGTTAACTCTTGTTTATAAGAGTTAACACCCGTTAACTTTCTTTATAACAAAACACAAAGTCCAAGCCCAATCCCAAAAACCCGGCCCAAAATCCCTTATAAGCCCGAAGTTATAACCCGGGTCAAAGAAAGTCAAACGTACCTTTTATAAAAGTAAAAAAACACGGGAAGAACAGTTACCACTGTTCACTGTCTTCCCCGTTTTACTCAGGGTTAAAACCTAAGGAAAAAAAAAAAGGCAATTAAAAATTGATATGTGGCGCGCAATCAAGTAAAAAAGGGGTAAATCCAAATTGGCTACGTGGCTTTACAATTCAAGTGCCAAAGTCCAACATGGCAGAGTTATACGTCATTAAGATCTCTCATTGGTGGAAACCCACAAGGGAATCACACGTGGATAGTGAAGAAATATACTGGGAAGGATTAATTACACTACATCTACTCTCAAAACAAGCACAAGGTGTCACATCACGGATTGCCACGCTGGCAATCCGTGTAAGCTAAAGAGTGATCCTACGGACAAGATTTAGTATCCAATGATTAAGAGATAATGAAGGGCTAAGATGGATTCAAGAGGGGCGGGCTATGAGGACCTAGAAGCTTTAGTTGATGGCTATATAAAGCCTCATTCACTCACACAAGAGATTGGCTGAATCTTCTTTTCCTGCATTTTTTTAGTTTAAAAAAAAGCTTTATGTATTTTTTTCAATGTAATTTCCTTTTTCAAGTATTGTAATCAGTTTTAAGTATCAATAAAATCACAATTTAGTTTTCATAAAGTGTTTCTACTTATAAGCCTTTTTATCTCTCAAATGTTTATACTACTGTTTCATAAGTTCCTAATAAGCTCATACAAGCTCTTTGAGTCTCTAAGCTCAAATTGAGCTCAATTCAGTCATCTAATCTACTATAACTTTAAAAACAGCTTAAGTACCTTGACTTATTGGATTTTGAGCTTATGGATGATGAACTAGCCATGGATGAGTTCATTGGACTTAACCAGCTTATCCTTGTGATAAGCTGGAGCTTGTAGACAGCTTTTGAGCTTAATTGTCTTTGTTTAGCTAAGGCAGAGGTAAATTCTCTTTAAAATTCAAGTTACTTAGCTTAAATATTGCATTTGGTTAAATTTTAGCTTACTAGTTGCTTATTTGTGCTTATTAATGTATTATTATGCTTATTAGACTTATTTGATTATCTGTTTTTTGGATTTGTTAATTCAGATCATAGCTTTTCATGTTTAGTTTTATAAAAGTCATAAAAAACCAAAAAAATAGTAGTTTAGCTTAAAGCTTATTAAATTAGCTTATTGTCTATTTAGGATTGCTCATTAGGTTGGTCATAAGCTGTTAGTTATCTGGTATTAAGGTTTTAACCATTAACATTCAAATTTGTAAGGTTAAATGGATTTTATGGATTTTAAAAAAGTGTTTGGTTTACTATAGTTTGACCTAAAAAAGTCAAAGTCATTTGGTGTTTATACTTTGGTCAGCTTGGATTTCATAATTAATTAAGTTTTGATAAGGTTTGTAGGTTTAGTTTGTGCTTAAAAACATTTTGAGGAGCAATGTGTTCTATTTTGCACCAGGGGAGGTTATTTTCTTAAGATAGCTAGGCAGTTTCTGATCCAAGCTTCTCTAAGCTTGGATTTTGGTTGATAAGTGTTCATTCACACTAAGTGGGGGTGTCCAAAACAGGTTTGACCCTTAAGGTCACCTGCATTTTGGTTTAGCCCATTTGCCAAGTGCATCAGATAAGGATTTACTGCAGTTCCTTATTGCAGTCCCTTTTGATCACAATTTAAATAGCTTAAGTAGGATTTATAAGCTAAAAATTCAGTAGGATTGTAGCTTACATGTTAGTCAAGATAGATTAAAGCTTGCTTTTCAAATTCTAGCTTATTCTCTAGGGTAAACTAGCTTTTCAAATTCACAAAAAATTCTAAAAACCAAAAACAGTAGTAAGTAGTTCTTAGCTTCTAATTTTAAACTTTTAGCTTATAGTATCTGTTTTTATGATTTAGATTCATAGCTTATAAGTAGTTTGATAAGTTTTCAAAAGCTTAGCTTCTGAAGTAGCTTATTGTGCTTTCTAGCTTAATTGATTTTTGAGCTTTTAGAGTAATTTCCTGAGTTTGGTATTTAGACCATTAGATTCAGTTAGCTTTTAGTATAGTTAGATAAATTAGCTTATTAGACTTAGCTTCTAGACATTACAAGCTTTCAGAAACAGCTTTTGGTTTTGAATTTAGTGCTTATTTGAGATCTTTGTGCCTCTTTGAGTGAAACTTAGCTTTTTAGTTTTCAAAAGCTAACTTCCTGTAACAGCCTACTTCACAAGCTGTTTGAGAGCTTAATATTGAGCTTGAGCTTGTAGTGTCTTTATTAAAGTTGCTTAAAAAAGTGTAATCTACAACTTTTGTTCTTTGAGTTTTCAAAAAAAAAGGGAAAGTGGAAGTCGGGGGTGAGCAAGACTCGAACCCCCGACCTCAACACTCTCAACCCTTTATAACACCACACACTACCACTGCGCCCTGGGGTCTTTTTCATTAGACTCTTACACCATTTATTCTTTATACACGTTTAGCCCTTATAAGCTTGATAAGCTGTTATAGCTTATTTCGCAGCTTATTCATTAAGCTGTGATATCAAGTTTATTTTTCCTAGGATCTAATTAGTATAAGCTATTTTCTGTATTTTTTCTAGAATTTTTATATTTAGTTTAGTATTTTTAAACATTTATTTTCATTAAAAACTTTAAAAAATCATAAAAAATAGAAAAATAATCAAAAAAATATAAATCTTTTTTAGAAAATTTTCTTTTATCGTAAAGTTTATAGGAAAATTAGTCTTGCTTTCGTAGGGTCTAATTTGCAAAAATTCGATTTTTAAAGAACGGGATTCGTTCCCTTTCTCGTTTTTCGTGTTTTAACGCTCATTTCAACTCCGTTTTTGTTTTAGTTTTCTTTAAACTTACTTTTTAGTCAAATAGAGTCCATTTAAAAAGAAAATTTTAAGTTAGGTTTAGTTTTAGCAATTTAAGGTTTTTGACCAACGTTTAGGGTCCCGTTTTGCGTTTTTAGTTAAATTTTTCTTTTTTTGTTTAAACATTTGGTTTTCCCGATATGTGTACTCCGTGATTTATTGTTTTTCATAATTTGTTTTTTTTAATTTATATATGTAGATTATCAAAAAACCAAAACTTTGTTACCAATTTTTTCTATAGTTCGAAACATCAAAACGTGGTTTTCAATTCCCAAACGTTGGGGGATAAAGGACCCGGCAATAACTTCCCGATTTATATCCGTATTATATTATATTATTTGTGAGATTTTCCTTTTTACCTTTGTTTCTCAAGGAGTTAATGTGGTAAATTTCATCATATAAATTTATTTTATTACTTCGTCGATATATAATTTAGACGAATCAGTTTTCGTATGCTTAAAATTCAAAAACCGGATTTTGTGTTTAAAAGTGTGAAAAGTTTGTGTTTTTAAGCTAGATTATGGCCTAAGATAACTAGTTACTGCATGATAAAATTAAGGTAATATGTCAAAAAAGGTATGTTTTTTGGTCGTTTTTTATGAAAGGTACGTTTTTATTTGAAGGAAGCGAAATATGTTTTGAAGGTAGCGAAACATGTTTTGAATCCATCAAATATGTATTGCAGCGAAATGTGTAAATGAAATATGTTGTGTAGCGAAATATGACAGGTTGACTTCAAGCGAAATACGTCATTTCTAGGAAATAAAACTCTGCTTAATTTTTCTTAGGACAAGTGAAATATGTCTAAGCGAAATATGATCTCAAGTGAAATATGTTTCTAAGCGATTTATGACAGGTTGCTAGTTCAAGCGAAATACGTAGTTGTGTTAAACGAAACTTTGTTCAATTTTTCATATTCAAGAGAAACATTACATATTCTAGCGAAACATTACCTTTATCATATTCAAGCGAAACATTACAACAGTCACAAAAAGATTTTATTTCCTACGGTTTGTCTTACTTTGTAAAATCCCGTAAAATACTTGGATTTCTCGGTTTTAGTGAAGATTTGTAAAATCCCGTGGAATATCAATCTTATTCACCACCAACAACAACTCTTAACACAATCCTCCTTTATCACTGTTCGATCACTCGTTAATCATTTCACTTTTAAATTAATTCAAGATGATTACTTTAGCATAACACATCATTGTTGCTGGAGCTGAGAACCGTCCTCCAATGCTTGAAAAATCAATGTATGATTCATGGGCAAGTCATATACATCTATTCATCAAAGGGAAGAAACCATGGTAGGATGATGCTTGATTCAATCGATAATGGTCCATTGGTTTATCCAACTGTTGAAGATAATGGGCAAACTAGACCTAAGAAATACTCCGAACTCACTGAAGCACAACAACTTCAAGATGATTGTGATGTTCAAGCAACGGATATCATTCTTAGCAGTCTTCCACCTGACATGTATGCACTTGTTAACCATCAAGAGGCAGCTAAGGTTCTTTGGGATAAAGTGAAGATGCTAATGAAAGGCACTGAATTATCATACCAAGAACGTGAATGCAGATTGTATAACTTGTTTGATAAGTTTGCTTATGTTCAGGGTGAAACACTGTATGAGTACTACTGGAGATTCTCTCAGCTAATTAATGACATGCATACTATTAGGATGACTATGCAAAAAGTTCAAGTCAATACCAAGTTTCTAAATGTTCTTCCATCGGAATGGAGCAAGTTTGTCACTAATGTGTAGTTAGCTAAGAGTTTGTATACCACCAACTATGATAAGTTGTATGCATACCTTAGTCAACATGAACGACATGCTAATGAAGTTTGTATCACGCGTGAAAGAAATCCAGATCCTCTTGCATTCGTAGCTAACTCTCCAACTCTATACAATCCATCTCAGTCACCATAACATTCAAGTTCCTTAATGTATCCACCTCCTTAACAATTCACACCAGTTTATGCAGCACCCATTCATCATCAACACCATCATACTTTAGTCAATTCACAACAACATCCAATTTCCCCTCCACCATTCATATCTCCTTTAATGACATAACAATCTCAAGCTGAATTTACCCAATTAGACTCTGGTCTCACTGTTCCTATGTTTCAGCAAGGAGAAGATCTGATTGAATGCTTTAACAAAGCAATGGCATTTCTGTCTGTTGTAGCATCAAGGTTTCCACCATCAAACAATCAACTCAGAACATCGTCTAATCCTAGAAATCAAGCAACCATTCAAGATGGTAGAGTCACCATTCAATAAGTTCAAGGAAGACAAACTCAAAGTTATGCTGGTACCGAAAACAGGGGAATTGCTACTACTTCAAAGGAAAATGTAGCAGCTGGTCAACCAAGAGTTGTGAAGTGTTATAACTGTAAAGGAGAAGGGCATATGGCGAGACAATGTACTTAACAAAAAAGGCCAAGGAATGCTGCATGGTTTAAGGAGAAATTGATGTTAGCTGAAGCTCAGGAAGCGGGTCAGATATTAGATAAAGAGCAACTTGCATTTTTAGCAGACCTTGGTATATCAGAAGCTCCAGTTGCTCAGCAGACAATCCCTCAGAATTTAGCTTTCCAGACAGACGAATTGGATGCATATGACTCGGATTGTGATGACTTATCCTCAACTAAAGCGGTTCTGGTGGCTAATCTTTTAAGTTGTGATCCTGAAGTTCTCTCTGAGGTACCATATTCTGATTCGTATCCGAATGATATGATTAATCAGGATGTGCAAGAGATGCAGAATTCTAAACAAACACATGTTGATGATTTTGAAGATAATGAGATACATAGTGGTAGTAATAGCATTTCATACTCTTAATATCTGCAAGAGACACAATATGTGGTTATTCAGGATACTAATCCTTCTACACCTAATGATTTATTGGTGCTATCTTTAGTTGAACAAATGACTGATCACGCTGGTAATTTAGATAAGGAAAATCAGACAAATAAAATGGTAAATGAATCATTAACCGCTGAGCTTGAGAGATACAAAGAACGAATCGCCATTTTTGAACAAAGACTTAATGTAGATTTGAATGAAATTAAATAAATTCTCAAATGGATGATTTAATTTGCGATAGATATACAAAACTTACGGCTTTTCAGCAGGAGATCGATACACTTAAAGAAACTCTTTCTAATAATGTCAAAGAAAATGAGTCTTTATAAAAAAACATTAACTGTTTTCAAAACATAGTCTAAAGAAAAAGAGTCTAAGTACATTGACAAGGAAATTGTTTTGGAAAAACAAAATAAAGAACTGGAGAATATTATTTGTAAGATGTAGATCTACGCAGGCAGTTTTATGTATATGCTAACGAAACCATAAGTTTGTTTACGATACAACTCACAACAAGCTCTTGGTTATCAAAATCCGTTCCATCTTAAAAAAGCTCAGCGGATTCAACCAACATTATATGATGGTAGTGTTTTATTGCTAAATAACATGCTGTGATTTCTATGCTTGATGATGAAGAGACATTGAATTTTTGGAAGAAGAGAGTCGATCAAAGATGCTTGATAAACAAAATGATCTAATTTCAATAGAAAATAAGAAAATGAATTTCTCTAATTTTGACTATTTCAAAATTGAATAATATTAAAGAAAATTTGGTGGAAAACTTTGTTAACACTTAAAAATATTGTCTGCAGAACAAGCTTTCTGTTAAAACAATCCCGTTCCTTTCTGAGGAAACACTAGTTACATCATATACACTTAGTAGAATCGAATTCTCCTAGTAACTTCCTAAGTAAGTTGGTAAATGAAAGTCTTAAAAAGCTAAAATATCAACTGGCCAATTTTGACAAAGTGGTGATAAAGAGACTAACATCTGATGCTATCACAGCGGGGTCTTGGGGTTTTGAACATACAAAAGAGTGTTTTCTAACTAAAATAATTCTATTTTTAAAAGTTTTAAAAGACACATTTAATGCGTTTGATAAAACTCTTCTAGATGAAATTACTAAAGTTCAAACTATTTTTAACCAAATGCAGGCTGCTGTTGATCAGTGTTTTCTAGACAAGAACGTTTTTGAAATTCAAATCAAACAACTTAGGATTGATAGTGATCAACTCTTGAACCAAATAATGTCTCAAGAAATTGTGCATATTGTTGCGAATTCTGTGGATATTCTTGATGTAAAAAAGTCATGTGTGAATGATTGCAATAAGTGTCTGGAACTTAAGACTGGGCTTTTCAAAAAGAAAGATTTCTTTAAAAAAGACGCTTACGATAAACTTGTCAAAAGTCATTCAAATTTGGAAAAGCATTGCATTTCATTGGAATTAGCAACTCAAGTTAATCAAGAGATTTTTCAAAGGGAAAATTCTGGTAAAAACCTAAATGCTCCCACATTTAATAAATTATTTGAAATAAATGAATTGAAAGCTCAGTCACAAGCAAAGGACACCGTCATTAGAAAGTTGAAGGAATAATAAATCTTAGTGAAAAGAAGTGTGGAAAATGTAAAGAAAGATATTGATGAGATTGAAACAATCAACATTAAACTGGAACATAGTGTGGCAAAATTACTTTCGGAAAATGAACATTTGAGAAATGAACGAGAGCATTTAAAATCAATTTACAAAGACCAATTTGACTCAATTAGAAAGACACGGGTTCAATCAAAAGAACATTTTGACTCTTTAATTCCATAAATTAATGCAAAGTCTGTTGAAAATTCAGATTTAAATGCTCAACTTCAAGAAAAGGTTTTTGCTATTACAGCATTAAAAAATAAATTAAGGAAACTTAAAGGGAAAAATGTTGTCAATACTGCAGTTTCAAAACCTAATGCCACTGTTGCTCCAAGAATGTTTAAGCTTGACATAGAACCTATTTCTCCTAGCCTTAAGAACAATAGGGATGCTCATGAGGTTTACATTGAGAAGAGTATAGAATATACTGACACTCTTCATGGATTTGTAGAAAGCGTTAGAACACAGAATCCTAGTGAACCTCTATTAGAATCTGCTTGCATGTTTACAAAACACTTTCAGGAATTGTTAGTCTATGTCTCTTAGACATGCCCTAGTTCACCAAAATCTAGTGGGAAGTTAGTTGTTGTCACACCGACCAGTAAGGACAAAAGAGTTAGATTTGCTAAACCTGTCACATCATCAAACAATATTCCTAAGCAGACTAATTCTCTTAAAACCAAAGATTCTAACAAGCCTTTGTTAACTTCTACAGGAGTAAAACCTACTACTAGTGCTAGCATATCAAAGCCTTTAGGCAATACAAAGAACAATAGGATCACGCGACCACCACGTAGCAATCAGAAGAATAAAGTAAAAGACCACCTTAGGAAAGTTAAATCTAGTTTGAATAAGATGAATTATGTTTCTGAATCTATCAGTAACGCACTTGTTAAGCATTCTGTGAGAAATGCTAAGTTTGAATCTATGTGTGCTATATGTAACAAATGTTTGTTTGATGCTAATCATGATATGTGTCTTATTGATTTTGTGAATGATGTGAATGTGCGTTTGAAATATAAATCTAAAAGAAACAAAAAAGGAGAAAAGCTTGGAAACCTATGGGTAAAGTGTTCACTGATGTAGGATATAAGTGGAAACCAACAGGAAGATTTTTCACTATAGTTGGTAGTTCTTGCCCTTTAACTAGGATCACTCCCAAGAAAATAAGGCATCTTAAGAAAACCACTTCTAATTCAGTTGAAACACCAAAACCAGAGATTAAAGTCTATAGTAGGAGACCCAAACAATTAAAATCAGTAGGTTCGAGTGAAAAGGCTAAGATTGTAGAATCTAAAACTGCTAACAACTCAGAATCCACTCATTTATGGGGATCCAATGCTACAGATGTTCCATCGTCTTCTTTTCTTATCAATGACAGGTTGTCCAGATCGTTCTCTGGTATCTGGACTCCGGATGTTCAAAACATATGACAGGGAACCGCTCTCAGCTCATGAACTTTGTTAGTAAATTTCTAGGAACTGTTTGATTCAGAAACGACCAAGTTGCAAAGATAATGGGGTATGGTGACTATCAGCAGGGGAACGTAATTATCTCCAGGGTGTATTATGTTGAAGGGCTTAGACATAACTTGTTTTGTGTTGGACAATTTTATGACGCGGATCTTGAAGTTGCATTTCAGAAAAACACTTGCTTTATTCGGAATTTAGAATGTGTTGATCTACTTTCAGGCTCCCATGACACAAATTTGTACACAGTTTCTCTTGATGACATGCTAAAGACTTCTCCGATCTGTCTTCTATCAAAAGCTTCAAAGACTAAGAGCTGGTTATGGCACCATCGTTTATCGCATCTCAACTTCGGTACTCTTAACAAGCTAGCCAAAGACGGTTTTGCACAAGGTATTCCAAAGCTTAAATTTCAAGAAAGATCATCCGTGTTCAGTGTGTGCATTAGGAAAAAGCAAGAAATCTTCTCATCAACCCAAAGCCGAGGACACTAACCAAGAGAAACTATATCTTTTGCATATGGACCTTTGTGGCCCGATTCGTGTGGAGAGCATTAACAGGAAAAATTATATCTTGGTAATTGTTGACGATTATTCTCGATTTACTTGGGTTAAATTTCTGAGATCAAAGGATGAAGCTCCTGACGCTATCATCAAGTGCATAAAAAATATTCAAGTTCGTTTGAATGTCACAGTCCATAATGTTAGAACATATAATGGAACTGAATTTGTCAATCAGGCTCTTCGTGATTTTTATGAAAATGTCGGCATTTCGAATCAAATTTTAGTTGCTCGCACTCCTTAATAGAACGACGTTGTCGAAAGACGAAACCAAACTCTTGTGGAAGCTACCCGTACTATGTTGATATTTTCAAAAGCTCTTATGTTTCTATGGGCCGAAGCAATCAACACAGCTTTTTATACCCAAAACTGTTCTCTGATTCGTCTTTGATACAACAAAACTCCATATGAGCTGATGCACGATAAGAATTCGGATTTATCATTCTTTCATGTATTTGGTTCACTATGTTATCCAGCCTATGACAGTAAAGACTTGGGTAAACTAAATTCAAATGCATATATTGGTATTTTCGTTGGATACGTGACAGCAAAGAAAGCTTTTAGAATCTATAACAGGAGAAATCGGAAAATTATAGAAACTATTCATGTGACGTTCGATGAGCTGACAGAGTTGGCTTTTGAACAATTCAGTTCAGGACTCGTGCCAAACATTATTCCTCAACAACCTTATAATCCACCAAAAAGAGATGATTAGGATAGTTTGTTCCAACCCTTGTTCGATGAATACTTCAATCCTCTAACTATTGTTGTCTCTACAGTTCCAGTAGCTGCTGCACCAAGACCTGTTGAAATAGCCAATTCACCTGTGTCTACGTCCATTGACCAAGATGCTCCATGTAATGAGTTTGCTAATCAGATGACCACTAAGTTCAAGATGTTGATGATGGGGCAGATGTCATTCTTTTTAGGATTACAAATTTCTCAAAGTCCCAGATGCATCTTCCTAAACCAATCAAAATATGATAATGAAATTATTAAAAAATATGGTTTGCTATCTAGTGATTCTGTAAACACACCTATGGTTGAAAAGAATAAACTGGATGAAGATCTATAAGGGACACCAGTTGATGCTACACTTTACCGTGGCATGATTAGATCCCTTATGTATCTGATATCCAGTAGACCCGACCTTATTTTTGCAGTCTGCTTATGTGTTCGGTATCAGGCAAAGCCTACCGAAAAGCACTTAAATGCGGTTAAACGGATCTTTCGATACCTAAAGGGAACCATTAACATGGGACTCTGGTACTCGAAGGATACCGATATGTCTCTAACAGCATATTCAGATGCAGATCACATGGGGTGTCAGGACACTAGACGCAATACATCAGGAAGCGCTCAATTCTTAGGTGATAAACGTGTTAGTTGGTCTTCCAAGAAACAAAACAGCACTGCGATTTCGAGTACAGAGGCTGAATATATTGCCTTATCTGGGTGTTGTGCTCAAATTCTATGGATGCGATCACAACTAACAGATTATGGCTTTCAATTTAATAAGATTCTTCTGTACCGCGACAACAAAAGTGCAATTGCTCTATGCTGCAACAACGTTCAACACTCAAGAGCAAAGCACATCGATGTACGCTAACATTTTATAAAGGAACAAATGGAGAATGGAATTGTGGAACTTTATTTTGTTCGGACGGAATATCAACTAGCTGGCATCTTCACCAAACTGTTGCCTAGAGAAAGATTCAACTTCTTGATCGAAAAGCTGGGTATGAGAAGTATGTCTCCAGAAACGCTAAAACGTCTGAGAGAGGAGGAAGACGAGTAATGGTGGTAACTCGTTAAATATCCAGTGTATTATATGTATATAAGAAAATTAGAAAACCCAAAAATATTTTTCATTTCATATAAATTTTTCAAAAAAGAAAATAGAAAAATATAAAATCATAAAAAGAAAATACAAAATTCAAAAAAAAATATAATACAAAAATAGGTTTTCATGACATGTTTTCTAGCATCGATAATATTTACGGCTTCAGAAATGCCATTCAATAATGGTACAAAGCTGTAAATAAAGTTCGAATAAAAAATATGTCATATGGCTTGCTATTATTTCAGATAGCAACCTGGTCATCATCTTAAAGGCATGTATTTCAAAAAGAGAACTTGGCCTCACAACGGGAAATGAATTTTTCTCCGGAATGAATTACTTTATATTCATTCAAAGGCTTGTGTTTACTTTGCAACACAACTCGTGCTTCCTATATCAAATAAGTATACGTGTCAGTGCATTTATTTACGTAAATGAGAGAAATCTTATTTTTAATGGTGTTGTTCTAAGAAAAATAATTAAAAATATCAGTTTCTCATATTTAAAAGAATTTTAAAAGAAGTTTCTATCACTCAAACAATGTCTACAACTCTTTAAATAGAAAATGGGACATTATTTGAGGGGGAGAAATAGTCAAATTCTTTCAAAAAAGATCTTTCAAAAAGTCATCTCGGAATAAAATATAAAAGGTTTTTTCAATAACGGATTATTAATGAAAGGGGAGTTAATGTATTTTTTACTCAATTAGGCTTAAATTGTTATTGATGTTAACTTTTAGGGACTAAATGGCAAATTATAGGACTCAAAATCCTAGTTATAAAATTTAGGGGCTAAAAATGTTATTTCGATATCTTAGTTAGACTTTCTATTAAGTTTAAAGTAGAAATAGAAAAGGATTTAAAGCACAAGGACCATTTGTGTCACTTTTGAAACTTAAATCGGTTATAACATGTTTTTTCAAACACATTTCGCTCCACACACAAACATATTCACAAACTCACATTTCTCTCAAACGCATTTCGCTCACTTCAAACCTAGGAATCAAAACGTGTTTTTCAAGGCTAAAGATTCTCACCTACTCGTTCGTAACTCATTACTCATCATCCTAGTAAATCAAATTAGCTTATAACTCCTTTTTGCACCTGTAATCAATTAAAAATGTATTAGGGTTCTTAAGATAAAAGTTGTAGTTTTTGTCTAATTGATTGAGGGGTTTTGTTCTATAGGGTGCGTAATAGATGCGTATGAAACATGTTTTGATATATCTCACCATAAGTTAGATATTTAGATTTTCCTTTGATGAATAAAGCGAAACATGAGTGATAGGTGTGATTAGTTGTAGGTTTTGTGTTTAGATACTTCTAATGAGCCTCTTTATGCTAGTTTAACTCTGATATGCTTCCTTTAATCTTGTTTAATTGGAAACTATGATTCTTAGGTGCGTTAAGTTAACTGCGGTATAAGTGTTGCTTGTTAGATATGTTGTGAGTTTTTATGATAGGGTTTAAGTTCTTTATCATATGTTTTTAGCCTCCTAAAATGGTCTTATGCTAATTGCCATATGTTTCTCTTCTTTTTATGCTCGAATTTGAAATTTCATGCTTAAAATGTTGTTGATTCTTTATGGATGTTGTTATTTGTAGGTCCTTATCAACAGGATCTCAATGAGCCTTAAACGACTTATAGTCCTTTGAATAAATCCAAAGATACTATGAGAGACAATAACCGTGAATACAAATATTGACGCGGAATATCAATATCTATACCAAGATGAACACAAGAACAAATACTAAAACTTGCTATTACTATTACTATTTGATTGTGAATACTCAATCAACTCATATGTTTACAATACTATTCTATGTTCCTTTTATAAACTTAAGGAACCCTAAACGCGTTAAGAGATAATGCTTATCTCTTCCTAGATTAACGCTAATTGATAACTATTACTATAATTACAACAGACTTAACTGTCTGGTCAAACAGTATTAACTTTAATACTGTCAGACTTAAGTTAATGCTGGCAGACTTAACTTGCTCTACCAGACTTAACTTCTATACTAACAGTACTAACTATTTCTATCAGTACTAACTATAACTAACAGACTTAACTTTAATACTAACAGTATTAAGTCTGTTTACAATATTTTCCTAACAATCCTCCCCTAACTTGATCTTCATTCATGAACTTCAAGTTTCTTTGTACTTTGGCTTCACTTTGGGCTTTAGAGGATTGTCTTGAACTTCTGTCTTCAAAATAATATGTCTTTATATCTTCAAATCTTGACAGCAACTAATCTTTAACCATTGTATCAGCAACCTTGACATTTTTGTACATCAAATCATAAAGTTTCAGTCTATTCTCATCACTTCCAGGTGTGTTAACTCCTGTGAGAGGTGAATCATTGAAAATTTTAAATGGATTTGATGTCTCTTTACCAGTTAGCCATTAACTCTGGAGTAGTCAGTTCTTTGGCCACCAGAAAGGTGTATGTCCATGGTCAACTGAAAACCATTTCAACTCTCAGTACTTGAAACATTGGTGAGTTGAATACCATATGGTTTTTGGCAAACCATTACAGCCATCAACGGATTTGATATGCCTTTACCTGTAGCCGTTTGCTCAGGGCTAGTCAATCCTTTGGCACCTAGAAAAGGTAAATTCCATGGTGGATTGAGAACCATGTCAACTCTTTGTACATAAAACTTGGTGAGTTGATATACCATCCACTTTTTGGTAAAGTGTCAACCATCTAATATGGATTTGCATGTCTTTACCATAAGCCATAATCTTATGGACTAGTTATGGTTTTTCCACAGCCTTTACCACAAGCCATAAACTTGTGGGCTAGCCAACTCTTCACTTTAACAGATATGGTGAGTTGAAAACCATACAACTTATTTGCAAGTTGTCAACCATAGAACGGATTTGAGAAGTCTTTACCAAGAGCCGTTTGCTCTTGGACTAGCCAGTCCTTATGTTGGTTAGACATGGTGAACTGATAACCATTTGTTGTGTTAGTGCATAGCACCTTCACCAAGTGTTATCCTTCTCAACTTCTATCCTAGGCTTTCAACCCTACACATTTCATTACTTTCTAATGCCTGCTTGTTTTTCCATCATTTTCAACAATCTATAGCAATCTTCATTCATCTTTCCATCCAAAAGCTTCATTTTCAACATAGTTTGACATACCTCAGCAGATAAAGGATACTTTCTATCAGACAACAAGTAAACATCCATAGATTCTAAGTTCAAACAATGTACCCTACTAGTATCATAGTATCTCCAACTTACAATCTTTTGCTGTCCTATCTCACTCCATATTGAATCTGTGCTTAGAGGTTCTTCAAACATAATTCTTAAACATTTCCAGAATCCCTTCTCTAACTTATCCTCAGGCCCATCCAACCCATATCTATTCATTACTATCCTGTACAACTCAATAAGGTCATCCCTAGATATAGATTTTAACATAGCTCCAAAATTAATGTATACTATATCTGTTCCATCTTCTCTAACAATTTGGTATACTCCTTTTTCTCCTTGTTTGATAATCTTATAAGTAGCTACACTAGGTGTTTTCATGGCTACAGGAACAGGATTCAAAGGAGTTTCAGTACCTGTGTTAGTCTCTTCTTGCTCATCAACCTTATCTGAATCATCAGAAACATTCTCATCCATACTTGTGTGCATACCTTTTCTGGCTATTTGTTTTCTTCTCTTTGTAAGCTTCTTTGTTGGTTCATCATCTTTTGCTTCATCATCTTTGTCTTCTTTCAGTCTCTTTGGAGTCTTTGTTTGAAGCTCTTCACCAAATCTTTTCAAGCTATCTTTAGTGGCTTCAAAACTTATTGGAGCAAAAGAGTCAATCTGTTTTATAAGCTTGTCAAACTCTTCTTTGACTTCTTCAAAGCTCAACTTCCTCAGCTGATTTAACTTCCATGACCCTTGATTCTTTAAGTAGTTCATCATGTAAGTCTTTAGCTGTGATTGGGTCATGGGCTTGTTCCTTTTAGCTTTGGCTCTTTCTTCAGCAAAGAACTTCTTTCTTTGATTCACAAGGTCCACCATTTTCTTAGCAAAGTCTTCTCCTTGAAGTTCACTTCCAAGCATGCTCTTTGATAACTCTGCATTGGCTTCAAGTTTTGCTCTAATCAAGTCCCAATCTTCATTTGTATAGTGTTGAGCCTCAAATTGTACTTGAGCTTTTCTTTTCTTCTGTTGCTCAGTCAACTCTTCTTCTTCTGCAATCCTTTGTGCTAGAAGAGCATCCAAATGTATTTGCTCAGCCTCCTCTTCTCTTTGTAAGGAATCCAATCTTATTGCTTCTGCAAGGCTAGCTTCTTCTTGTAAGATCTGTTCCTTTGTCTTCTTTGGAGTTTCTTCACTGAGCATAGGAGCTTTCCCTTCTCTTTGTCCTTTATTTTCACCAGCAGTACTGTCTTGCTCAATAACAGTATTAAGTTCAATACTACCAGTATTAACTTTACTAGCAGTATTAACTTCAATACTAGCAGCATTAACCTCACCAGCAGTATTATCTTCTTGAAAGTCCAAGCTTGAGACTACTTTCTTGCCTGTAGACTCTTTTCTTCTCTTGTACCTCCTTCCTTTGTCAATTGACCTTGACTTTAAAGAAGCAACCTTTGAGAGAGTTTTGGCTGCTTCAAGAGTGTTTGGGCTTATTTCTTCCTCTTGTTCCTCCCCTGAAGCATGTGCCTTTGTTGTAGGAGGTGTAACCAGTCCTTGTTTTGAAGAATCTTGAGGGTCAGCTTGACTTTTCCTCCCTTGAACCTCAGGTTCTTCATCCTCTGAATCTGTCAAAACTAAATTCCTCCTCTTTAGAAACCCTTCCAACTTCTTCACCTTCTTGACTAGCTTCACTATTGCATTTCCCATGGTTAGCTTGGTTTGTTTGAGATCCAATTCCAGGCTATCAATTCTTGAAATCAACTTGGGAACTGTGTGAAGCAAATCATCCATAGGCATGCGACTTGGAGCCTGTTCTTGTGAGGGTGAGAAGTGATGGTGGACAGGAGAGTGCTCCTCATAGAGGTACTCATCTGTGGTAGGTTCAGTCTCAGGTGGTGGTGGTGGTGGTGATGTAGGTGATGGACTAGGTGGTAGTGTTGGTGTTGGAATAGGTGGAGGTGGAGATGTAGATGTTGGGATAGGTGGTGGTGTTGGTGATGGTTGGGATTGAGCTTGAGCAGCATGTTCTTGTCCTGCAATAGGGTTAGTAGCAACAAGCAACATAGAAGGCAATAAAGGTCTTGGTGCCCCTTGAAAACCCCTTTTCATATTCCCAAATATCTTTTTGGTCAGGCTCACAACTAGATAAGGGTGTTTGTTTTCTGTTTGAATATTCAAAATCATTTGCAGAAAACGGGGATACATCAAAAACTTTTTCTTGTTCTTCAAATTGGCCATCATACCATCAAAAATGAGTTTTGAAAATGGTAAACTCCTACCATTAAGAAATAGACAGATTCAAAGCAGTAGCAATATTGCTACCAAATGATCCCATCCACCACTTTTTAGAGCTTAAACATGCAAAAGATGTGACTAAATATCCGCCATTGGGGTGTAAAGAAACTTTTCCAAAAGGTAAAAGTTCCATCAGTAGGATACCCTATTTGGCCCATACCCTCAAAAAGGTCATCATTAGGTAACATTGTAATTCCTGTGGCGTCATCTAATTGAAGTGAATCCCTAATTGACGCCTCAGCACAGAGAGTGATGAGCGCGCGACGAGTGTGTATCAATTGTTGCACTAATTTCTAGAGACCCATCCTCTTTAGTACTTGCAATAGCACTCTGCCAAAATTGTTTCACAAGGGAATCATAGATAGTTGGATTAGCAGTTAAAGCATACCTGAGGTTGGAACCTCGAAGAAAATCCACTATCTCAGCAAACCCTGCACTCTCGTTAGGCTTGCGCAAAAACCCCACTTGATTGTGTTTGTCTTCACCATAATATAATTGACCATTGGGACAACCGTATTAAGTACTTAGGTTTTGTTGTGAATGAAATTGTAGATGCTGGTAGCAGAACGCTTGACTATTTTTGTTAGAGAGGAAATTTTTGACTTTGCAAAAGAAAAGGAGATAGCAATAAAAGAAAAGTATGAAAGAGAAATCAAACTTTATCTATATATAGCTACTCTGTTGGACTACTATTGCGCCGTAAAAATCTCTAACGGTTACATTTAAACAGTAATTAAGCAGAAAAAGTCAAATTTCCCGCAACCAGTATTAACATTTAAATCAACCAGTATTAACAAATTTACACTACCAAGACTTAATTGTGTCAAACAGAATTAGCTAGGAAAGAGTCCAACCTGAAATTAACTCCAAAACAACCAGAATTAAGTGTGTAAAAAAATGGTCAATTGTTAAAACCTTGACACGCCTCCCTTTCATTCATGCTATGCATGCAAACGTAGTCTAAAAAAACAGATTGCAGAAATTGTATAAACAGAATTAAGGAAAACTTAACTACCCGAATTAACTCTACTTAACTACCAGAATTAACCTATACAGTATTTAATATGATGACCTACCAGGATTAACCTGCCAGATTTAATATGACACTAACTTTAATAAACCAGGAATTAAAAAATTACTAACTAATTCCCATCCTGTGCCCAGAACATCCACTTATCAAAAATGACCTCTATGCTCCAAAACTTCAGTGGATGATCCTGCACAATCAAAAAGAGATTAGTTTCTCTTTAGGACCCAGGCCTTCATAGGCTTGGGTCTGCCTTGTGGACCTTTAGAAACAATAACATTTGAATCAGGTGTTGGTCCACTATTGGTATTGGAGGATGGTATTGCTTGTCTCCAAACATAACCTGCTGAGGTCTTAACAGCAGTGCCCACTTTGCCATTAACAGCATATATATTTGACTTGTATGCTGTAT
>BQNB010118924.1:2925-20906 GCA_026074375.1 Tanacetum coccineum
AAATGAAGAATTATGCACTATCCTTAAACCACTTAAAACACAAATACCTTGTTGTTTGGCACTTGCATCGAAAATTGATCAGCCCCACCTGTGAACAAGTAACCTGAAAATCAATTTCAATTCATTTCCACAAACACAAAGGTAAATTTTATGGTTTAGTGTTAGGTGCCTAATATTTGCTGGTAAAAAAAATTCCCAATCGAGCCATCCCCATCGAGTCTTGCTATGTTATAAATTTAAAGATAGAACCTTGGCTGTTAAACCACTCGTTCAGCAAGGTACATGTGGTCGAATTTATTGAGATTGGGCTAGGGTTCTGGTGGGTTTGGATCTTGTGGAATCGAAACCATTTATGGAAGAGTGATGGGAGACGGCGGCAATATTGAAGGGTTTTGAGATCTGGAATAAAAGAGACGACAGTTAAGTGATATACCTAAAAAGGTGGGACGGTTTATAGAAAAAACTATCATTTGAATTTCCATTATTGCCCTTTATACATTTTAATTTATTTTATTTTTCTAAAATAAGTAGTGGATATTTACAAAAATGACACCCTGCATTAATATGATGTACATCATGCATTATTATAAGTAAAAAGGCTGGTTCTGTACAAAAAAGTGGTTCTGCAAAGAAAATCCCACTATATATATATATGTAAAATAATTATAATGTTTATTACATGCATATCTCGGAGGGCGGCAATAGACCGGGATCCCTGTCGGCATACGACCTTGCTCTTTGCCCGGTTTTTTTTATTTTGGGCAGCACGGGCAAGGTTCTTGGGATCATTCCAAAATGCAAGCTGCGCATCCCAATTTACCTCAGAAATGTACGAGGGACGTCCGCGTCTGAGGCGCTCCAGGTCATAAGTCCCGTCCTCTTCAGGAACCCAATATCTTTCTTTGAGAGCAGCCTTCTTGCCATTGTAGATCTTTTGCAGGTGCTGCTGGATGTAACATTCCGTATTTTCAGGTCATTTTATGACGCTATTTATTTCGTCATAATTTCATCATTTATTTTATTTTAGTTTCGTACTCGTTTACTTTTAATTCTTATCATATAATTAAATCGCGTAAACTAAAAATCAACAATTAACGTAACAGACACCAAACGTATTAAAGTTTTTTTCAAACAAGCAATATATTATTTTTACGAAAGTAATAATTAACTTTGTTCATTTTATTTTTATTGGTCACGTAAAGTGTTTACGTTTCGCGATAAAATACGTTTAGGCATTCCCGGAACCACCAAAACATTTCTACGCTTCAACAAATACCACCCACTTTTATACACAATACAGAAAATTAACTCATATTTATCCTATATTTATCTTGACCTTTAACCGGATTCATTGCCAAATATTCAAAGAAATATCAAATTGGTCAAGATTGGTCTTTGTACATTTTCTACACCATTAAGATCTCTCTGTTTTCCTTGTTATCCTTTGACTTAAAGTATTCAACATTTTACTATATTGTCTAAATGACTTCCTATTCTTGCTTTGACTAGTCTTTATTTTGATTATAATACTCTTAAACCTTGATATGTTATTGCACATCTTTCATTTCCTTGATAAAAAAATCAAACACTTTTCTCTCTTTTTGGCTTTAACACTCAACCAAGTCCAAAATAAACCAAAAGAAACCATCCATTAAAATCTTTTACCTACTTCACATCTTACACAGTCTAATTTAAATATCTAGATACCTTAAAGTTTTTGATGCCTTGAATAAACCATTTCAAGTGTTGAAGCTCTAAGAGGGAATAACTAGAGTTTTATAGGGAAAACAAGGGGTTGTTTTCAAGCAAGGATTTATCCACAAGGGTGTGGTTTATTTTCATTGATTCAATCATCAAACATACTCCAATAAGGTTTATCTAGAACCCTTTATATTCTTTCAATATTCATTTTATACATATGTTAGTTCTATTGTAGCTTGAATCACCATGTAGGATTTTTAATATGTAAATAGAGTTTTTACTTGTAATGATCATTTTGCACACTATTTCCACAATGGAGACGAGTTGAGCTATTATTATGTTTAAAAGGAGAGATAGTTTTGTAACATATTAAGTTGGTGTAAAATGATTAATCTACATAAAGTTGTTAAGGTATAAAAGCAGTTAAAATGGATTCAACAAGGTCACCTCAATGATTCTGTCCAAAAATTCAGTATATATAACACATTATTTTTAGATTTTTATAAAGTAGTATGATTCACGACGATTTCCGAAAAAGGTAAGAAAATTGTCAAAACGGGATTTTATAACGAAAAAGGTTAGAGCGAAATAACGAGGTATATTATTCGGGGTATATAAAAATCAAGATTTGTAAGTAGTGGTTTTGTCAGATTTTAAGATGGTATTTCGGACTTTCGAGTCCGTTTTGGCTCTCGTCGAAACATGAAAGTCGTTCGGTAAGGTCATTTTACTTCCCGCGAGGTTCTTTAATTCTAAAAGCGAGTGATAATGGGTCGTGAGGCGGGGGCCAAAATCCGGCTTTTTGGAATTAATACTCTGCATCAGAATCTGATGCGCGACGTGCTTTTTCGCATTCTTCGGTCGAGTTTCGGGTCTCGGTACAGAACTGGAAAGTTGTTCAAAATATCGTTTCGCATAAATTCTCTTTAGAATACCGAGTCATGAAAATGTGATTTAGTGGGTCATTATAGTCGGGTCAGACTTAGAAAATAAACTATAAAACTACCAGGAGTAAACTTTAACTATCCAGGAGTAACTAATATTTCCAGCAGTAATTACTATAACAAACAAAAAAAAAAAAAAAAAAAAATACTACCAGGAGTAACTAATACACTACCAGGAGTAACTAATATACTACCAGCAGTAATAACTATAACTACCAGGAGTAACTAATACACTACCAGGAGTAACTAATATACTACCAGTAGTAATAACTATAACTACCCTGGGGAGTATCTAATTCCACTACCAGGAGTAAATAATATTACTACATAGTTAATAAACTATAATACCAGGAGTAACTACAACTTACAAGGAGTATCTATAACTTCAGGAATAAACTATATAAATTCAGTATTTCAGATATTTTTAATTGTTTTACATATTATAACTATATTTTTACTCAAAACATTAGTGTGTGATTTGCTAAATAGACTTATGCATAGTAGAGATTACTCAATGTGATTAGTACTTATACGACCTATATTGGATTAGGTTGCATTCGATTGTTTCCGTGACGCATTTTTATTGTGATACACTTGGCATTTGCTCACTCAAGGTGAGTTCATAGTCTCGCATTTCAATCTTTTCAATGTTTTATAAACCCGCGAGGGGAATACATGCTCGTTTACAAACTTGTATATTTTACTACAGTATAATTCCCTTTCAATTCTTTGTGAGTTCATAACCCTACCTTTTCTCTTTTAATGGTTTTCATAAACTGTTTTCGGGGTGAGAATACGTGTTCGTTTTACTACATAAACTTATTGATTTTTATACGTAAGCATTACCTGACTATTTTTACTAAATCTTGATTTGTTACTACATGATTTGAAGATCGTTTGAATTACATAACTTTGAAACCGTGAATTTTGAAACAAGGTGATTGTTTTACTACCGGACACAAGTGTTTTCTAAATTGTATGATAAACAGTTTTTCTGCCTGAATATTATTGATAAAGTAGGTCATATATTGCCACTTAAGTCTTCTACTTATCATGAACCTTTAATTGCTATTGTAGTAAGCGAAGAGTGTTTGGATGATCTATCGGACTGACAACTCCCCACCTTTCTTGGGTCAATAGTTTGATAGGCTGCATTTATCATTGGGTAGTACTTTAGGTTGTTGGATGCATCCTATACATTTGGGGCACAAACTTGTTAAGGTTTCGGTGTCATGAGCTTAGTGCAATAATACTTATATATTTAGACTTGGTGAATGTGTTTCCCTTGTCTACCTTACTTGTTTTGGACTTCGGAATATGTACTTAGTCCCACATTACTTCGTTTTGTGGTCCCACCTTTTAAATACTTCTTGATTTACTGAATTACTACTTGGATTTCGGATGGATTTCGGAAATAACACTTTTAAATGTTGTAACGCTACTTTTCTTCTGAAATATTTCTTAAATTATTTCAATACTGCTTTTTACTGACAACATTCCAAACATATGAATCTCACCAAATTATTGGTTGACGTTTTAGCATGTATATTCAGGTTAATATTTTGCTAGTGGAGCATAGGAGCATTACGAGTCGCGCGGATATCATTATTATTTTTGAAGGCTAATAATTGAGTTCTATTTGACAAAACGTTTTGACAATGTTTTATTATACATTATTAAATGGCAAATGGAACCTGTGTAACTCTGACATTTTTACTAAATTGAATGTGACATTTTATAAAACGTCTCTTTTGAGGTCGTTTTCTGTGACTTGTACGTTTGGACTATGAAGTAGCGCCCCATTGTTACCATTCCGCTGCGACCAGATTTCGGGGGGGGGGGTGTTACACTGGATGCCCGCATAGATTTGTGGCCAACGGTCGGATTCCATGTGGGGACGCAAGTCAAACTGGGTTGCGGTTTGTTGTGCTTTTTACCTTTCTGGACTTTACCAGCTCGAATAGCATGTAGAGCATGAGCGTTGTTTTTTGGCAGATTAAGAGTTTGCTCATGGAGCTTTAGCATAGCATGCAACTCTTTAACTGTCTTCCCCAGGCTATGCATGTTGTAATTCTACACAAACCCATCAAATTCCTTGCGTAGACCGATAAGAATCAGACTCACAGCAAGGCCAAGTGTCACGGGGTGCCCCAAACGCTCTAGATTGTCAATATAGCCCTTCATTCTCAGAACATACGAGCTAACTGACTGCCCTTCTTCCTGTTTACAGGCGTGAAAATCACGCGTAGTCTGTAGAAGCTCCTGCTCTGCTTGCTGGGCAAACAGAGCTTTTAACTCCTTTAGCATGTCATTAGCATGGAGATTTTCCAGATTTCGTTGGATCTCTGGCTCCATGGTCATGAGCATGAGTCCAGCAATCTCTTTTGATCCTTTAACCCAAGCAGTATGAGCTGCAAGGATTTCAGGAGCAACATGCTGACCCGCAGGAGCTACAGGAGCAGGAGGAAGTGGCTGCTCTAGGTAATTCAACTTATCATCAATTGATAGTACAATCCTAAGTTGTCTATACCAATCAATAAAGTTGGGTCCAGTCAGTTTTTGCTTCTCGAAGAAGCCCCTGAAGACCGAATTGTTAGCTGACGAGGTTGTCATCTACAATTAGAAAAAGTTCAAATATTAGTATTGTCGATAATTAAATTCTTAAAGGAATTAACTACCCAATTAATTACTAATAAGACTAAGATCCAACTTGACCTCCCACTTATTACAGAAGGTCTGACCAACGTGTAAACAAGTAGGGCAAGAGGTAAGCGACGAGCGTTAATTGCATGGAATGCAACTCTTAGATTTATGAGACTAATGACATTAGTAACTCTTATAGTAATGTCAAAAGCATATTTGGTCTCATCTTATGCCTCGGGTCCGAGGTCTGACCAGGAAACTCGATTTAAGTCCACCAAAACAGAACGTGCGAAAATTGATATAGGTCTGACCTATGAAAAAAATTCGCCATGGGTTGGCAAGGCCCTTAGGTCTGACCAGAGAGGTCAAGCCAAATGCACGTGTTCTAGGTTTGGCTGGCATAGACTTAAAACTTCATATAAGGGTATACACATAAATGTGACAAAATTGTGTACAAGAAGCATGCAAAACAACTTGTAGCACAAAGTTAAGAAAACATTTTGTTAACCTTTTTGGTATAGCAATCATTTTGTCAAATGTTCACGGTAGCTCCATTTAGGACGCACAAAGAAGCGGAGAAACAGGTCAGCGCGAAGCGTATTAAAAACATGACTTCATTTGGGGAATCTTACTTCAACCCGCCTTAAACTTCTCTTATAGGTTGTCCATAATGGGTGAGCCGTACTTCCAATTGACTAATGATGCTATTGTATGTTAAGAAACCCTTTTTGTTAACATTAGTTTTATTGAGGCCAATATGGTGGGATTACAAATTGATCAAACCCTATATTGTACTCCTACTTGGTCCGAAAACACAAGTAATTCCAATAATTCCCTCATATGCCGAAGCATGTAGTGGGGCGGGAGAAAATTAAAGATCAATTCAACCCCATACCGCGCATGTAAAACTAAAGCTTCACAAGAAATCAAATTTCATAGTTTAATGTTCGTATTAATTTGTCCAAAAAACCCCGGTTTCGCAAATAACACATAACTGGTTACAAGGAATAAAATTACGTGTGTAATATTAGACAAGTTCAATCCAAATTTCTCTATAATTATTAGTCCGGTTTTAAGAGTTTCATAAAATCTATATTTTGCAAATATTGACTAGACACAAGGCATATCACATATAAGCAATTAAAACAGACTAAAATTGGATTGAAAATTGAGGAACAAACTCTTATAATGAAAGCAGTAAATCACATAATGCCTCGAGTTCTCAAAAGAGTCTTCCCCAATTGGAGAACCATAAGACTCTCACTAGGTTTTCTGCTAAAGTGCCTAGATCACCACATCCATCATATAATATGATTGCGTGAGTCTTATAGCCGAGATAAAGCAAGAATATAATCATCATGGCAGCTTAATTAACATTTAATTTATGATCTATTCTTCTTTTTATTAAAATAACATTTGTGTTGATTCTAGGTTGTTTATTCATTATTTATGGCAAGGATTGCATGTCGTTGCCATAATTTTCAATAAAAACAATAAATAAATCAATTTCATGCAGCCTTAGCGTGTTTAAAATCGTATGTAATACATAAATACTAAACAAGTTGACTCGTGATGCCACTGTTGGAATTTAACAATCAAGTTAACCAATTTAACTCTTACGAGTACGCAGCGGATAGATCTAGTCTAGTATAAACAATTAACATACATATACACACAATAAGGGACATGAAAAATAAATAGAGACATACCCTTGAAGTCACCAGCAAGTAATTGAAACCGAGAACAAGAAACTAGTGACTAAATGGTCACCTCTACGAGTGCTCACACAAACACGTAAACAAGCATGCCCGGATGCTAGTCCAAACCTCACGTGTACCCAAACAACAATTGTAATACAATCACCCCTGAATATAATCCAAAATACCACTCTTGTATGGACCACCGAAAATCAGAAAGTGAAAACAAGGGTTCCACCGAATTCGGTTGTAATCGAAATAGGGAAAACACAACCAAAAATCAATGAAAATGAACCCTAGATGCTTTCAAATATTGTCACGCCTTGACAATGAATATACCAACAACTTAAACCTCCTAGACTTTATGTGGGATCGAATCACACAAAGAAAACCCTATAAGGGTTAACCGAAATCAAGCAGTAGGTAAAAGAATGAACCGAAAATCAATGAAACCTTGTTTAGGGTTTTGATTTGCTCGGCAGATTTTGGGAGAGATGGAAGACCGAATATTTGTGATTAGGGTTGAGTATTTTTCTGTTGATTGTGAGGCTAAAGACTTGAGTATTTATACACCTCAATTACAAGTTGTAGTTTAACTCAAAACCTTAACAACTTGAAGCTTATCACAACTATCAATCCTTATCTCAACCCTCAAGCCTTATCACTAAATAACTTAACCCCAAAGTCATTCTAGAAGCCTCCTTATGGCCGGCATTCTATTAAGTACCATGAGGTTCGGTTTTAGCCATCTCAAGTCCCTTTGGTTAACATTTTAGAAAGCAACGTGAAGAAATAAACGTACTCTAAATGTTTTACGTGTGTGCCTCCAATAGGCTCACACACCTCTAGTCGTGTATTGCATATCCAACTACCATATAATCCAACAAGAAACAGTCAGCGTGACATGAAAAGTAGATTTATGGATCTTTGCTCATGAGGACCAGAATCAATAAAGAACAATCAGTACAAAAAAATCTTAACCACCTTTCCAATTGGGATCACAAGTCAAAATTGGTGAATCAATTCAATTAGGCTTTATTCTATGCAATTACATTCAAACCACCTATAACGATGACAAGCAGATGACTCATCCAACTAAAAGTTGTCATCTTTATATGCATACTATGAAACCTCAAAGGTATATATGATTGTAATTGTAGTTGTGTTTTGTACATTGGATTGTATATGTATTTATACTAATACTATAGCTTACAGACTAAGCAACCTATCATAACCTAATATGTACGGCCCATCTATACAATTGGGCTGCTCATCTAGTTTGTTCTAACACGCCCCCGTAAGCTAAGTACGGGCAACAACCTGCATCTAAGAGGAATCGAGGAGTTGGTAATGGCTTTGTAAAGATATCTGCAATTTGATCATGTGTAGATATATGTTTGAAAACTCGAAGACTCCTCTTAAGCAACTTTTCCTCCGAACAAAGTGATAGTCTATTTCCACGTGTTTTGTACGCGCACGGAAGATAGGGTTAGCTGACAAGTATGTTGCACCAAGATTGTCACACCATAGTATAGGAGTTGAAGATGAACGGATACCAAGCTCATGAAGAAGAGCTTGAAGCCATGTAAGCTCAGCAACGGTGTTAGCAAGGGCTTTGTATTCAGCTTCTGTAGAGGAACGTGAAACCGTACGTTGTTTACGAGCGGTCCAGGATATAAGGTTTGAACCAAGATATATAGCAAATCCCCCCGTGGACCGTCGATCATCTGAACTGAGAAAGCTTCAAGAGAAGTATCGGGATTCCTTTCCATAGCACGTCAGTAAAAGCTTGAAGGGTAGAACCAGAAGAACGACGTATGAGTATACCATGTTCAACCGTACCATGAAGATAATGTAAAATCCGTTTAACTGCAGACCAATGATTCTCGGTCGGAGCATGCATAAATTGACATACCTTGTTAACAGCAAAAACTATGTCAGGCCGAGATAGGGTAACATATTGTAAAGAACCCACTACTCTGGATTAGAGAAAGCGGTACTGTCATGTAAACTGAGTGAGCTCGAGGTAACCATAGGAGAAGACACAGGATTGCAGTTAGAAAGACCAACACTTTGTAATAGCTCCAAAATATACTTCTTTTGAGATAGGAGAATGCCGGACACATGCGAAACAATTTAATACCCAAGAAGTAGTTAAGTGGCCCGAGATCTTTTAATGCAAAAGCGGATCCAAGTTGAGAAATTATATTGTGGATAGTGCCCTTGTTAGTACCTGTAACAATGATGTCATCCACATATACCAGAATGTACAAAAGTGTGTCTCCACGCGAATAAATAAACAAAGATGGATCCGTTTTGGAGCCTTTGAAACCGAGATCGAAGAGAGCCTTGGAGAGAGCTCTCAAACCAAGCAGCGGTGAGGCCTGCTTTAAGTGCCATAAAGAGACCTTATGGAGTCAAACATGACTTGGAATTGGTCGTTTGTGAATCAAAAAAGCCCAGAGGATGTTCATATAAACCTGCTCCTTAAGATTTCCATGAAGAAAAGTATTGTTAACATCTAACTAACGTAGTCGTCAGTTGTTAGTAACCGCAAGTGATAAAACAGCTCGAATAGTTGTCGACTTGACAACCGGGCTAAATGTCTCATATGAAACCTCAAAGGTATATATTATTGTAATTGTAGTTGTGTTTTGTACATTGGATTGTATATGTATTTATACTAATACTATAGCTTACAGACTAAGCAACCTATCATAACCTAATGGGTACGGCCCATCTATACAATTGGGCCAGCTCATCTAGTTTGTTCTAACACATACAAATATCACGATCCACAAACATTAATCAGTAACTTGTGCATTAAGCTTTTTAAAAACCAACAAGATAACCATTTCCCATCAATTCGACGTAAAAAATATTCAAGGATAAGAAAGCTACCTTCGAACTGTCGATCTAACAACCTTAAATGTCGATCTGATTAAGCAAGAGAAAGGCCACCTTGTTGGATCGAACTTTCTAATTTGCAATCAAAAATATACCAGAAATATAATCTTGCTATTAAACTTGCTATAATTTCAGAATCTGTCATACATTCTGATGATTTTCACATCATGCTTTGTTCTTACAAATTGCCTATCTATTTATACAAATGAAAGGGTGCGTCTAAAAAGTTGTGTCTGTTCAAAATGAACCATCGTGTCCTTTGAGAAATAACTGTCAATTGACAGTTATTTAACTGCCTTTGTAACCGCCATTTTGGTCCTGCGATTTGTCTAGCGGGTTGTGATTACCCGGTTTGGGTTTTGGCCCAACATTCTCCCCCGTAATCACAAATGCTGACGTAGATCTTTAGTGTTCTTCACTTGACTTCAAAGTAGTGTAGGTTCAGTGTCAGTGTCATAGATGAGGTGAGATTCTTCTTGCTTGTTTTATTGTGTTTCCATTTTGTGCATTCCTTTGCAAAATGGCCATGCTCACCACATTCATAGCACCTGAGCTTGCTTTTGTCTTTAGTTCCTTGACTCATACTTGTTCTACTTGCATTTGGATTATTCTTGTCTCCTTCTACCATGCTTGCTTGCTTTTATAATCAGAACCGAGATGGTTTCTGATATCCTTGCTTATATAGAAACTATGAAGTTTCTCTTGCTTGCTTGCTTAGAATCTATGATTAAATTTCTTGCTGTTTGGGCTACTTGCTACCCAATAAACTTGCTATCTAGGCTACTTGCTACCTAGTTTCTTTCTGTTTGGGCTACTTGCTACCCAAATTAACTTGATTTCCGGGCTACTTGCTACCCAGTACGAACGTTGACCAATTTGTTAATCAACCTTCGCGCTCCTAACCAAGTTGCTAATTAGGGCTTAACTTGCTAGATTTTTTAAAATCGGAACCGATATGGTTTCTGATTTTCTTGCTAAACTTGCTTAATATTGACCAACTTGCTTATCAATATTGTGTTTACCAGACGTACTTGCTAATCTGGATATTTCTTGCTTTGATCAAAAATAATTGATCCTTTCTATTTGAATCTTAAGGCTCGGATCTTGCTATGAACCTAAGGATTCGATTTTTAGACTTGGCTAAGAACCTAAGAGGTTTGGTTTACTTGCTATAACAACGAAGGTTACGGTTTATCTTGCTATGAACACGAAGGTTCGGGTTTTTATCTGCTAATTTGTATTTTAAAGGTAAAATATACTAACTTAAATTTAAAAAGAGGTTATTATTCTAAACAAAACTAATAATATAAAATGATTGTAAAGAAAATAAAATTGAGGGGTTAAATAGTTTTTTGCTTGAAACCTGATAGGTTAAAAAAACCGGTGCCCTACTCCTTATGTTATAATTTGTGCGCCTCCTCTTTCTTTATCAGTTGTGTTGTGCCTTTTTTCTTTTGAGATATCAAATCTCTCTTTCTTTCTCTGAGACCTTACAACTTGCTCCTTTCTTGCCTGATGGTTTTTCCACGATCAAGTATGGTTTGGTTCACCTTCTTTTTTCTTTTGAGTGTGTAATATCTCTTGCTATCGATTCCCTTGATTGTTTTGCGAAAACTAGGGCTGATTGTGTAATACAGCGACATAAGTTTAGATTAATTAGTATATATAAACATCAACATTACTAGCTTAGATCATAACCGGCCGCTATTTAATTAGTCACCGAATCATTTACATTATACACCAAGTTAAATTTAACTATTTGGTCCTGTTACTTAAAATGCAGACTTTTCTAAGCTTATGAAATTGGCTTTTGATACTCCACAAATATCTGCAACATCCATTAGCTTCTCGCTAATCTGGATAGCATGTATCATTTTAAAATCATAATCCATTATCAGAGCTTTCTTTTTCAATAGCGGTATCTGATCTTATATATTCACTTACAGATTTCATATAGATGAATTTTGTGGCTCTCATTTCATCAAGATGAATATGATATCCCATATATATTACAAAAATGTTGCGGCTACGAATTGATATTGTGGGATTTACATATGGAATTATACACATCTCCGTATGAACTTTATCCAGTATCTGTCTCATGTTGGGAACTTAGTACTTCTCCGCAATGATTTGAAATATAAATTTAAATATTCCAGGACTATCAGAATTTATAAATTATTATCTTATGGGACAGAAAAGTCATATATGAATCATATCTTGTGTCTATTACTAACAACGCATGCATAGAGTATTTTGGGTCATACGAACGAACAAACATCCAAAACTTTTAATGTCTAAACCATGAACTCAGAATTCAAGGATAAGAAAGCTACCTTCGAACTGTCGAGGTAACAACTTTAAATGTCGATCTGATTAAGCAAGAGAAAGGCTACCTCACCACTTTTTAGATTTTAAAATGCTTAGCTTGCTTATGTCATATACATGTGACATGTCGGCATGTCACACATTGCCAATTAATGGATATATCTACGAAAGGAACAGTCAGCTTGACATGGAAAGTAAATTTATAAATCTTTGTTAAAAAGACTGATATCAAATAAAGAAAAAGCAGTCGAACAAAAAGATGAAGCAACAACATAACCTTCCGAAATGAGGTCACGAGTCAAATTTGCTGAAACAACTTTAAACCGTTCCTTAAAAAAGATGACACACAAATCACAAAATGACTCATCCAACTAAAAGTTGTCATCTTTACGTGCATATAAGTATCATGATCGACAGAAAACATTACCAGCACCTTCACAATTATATTAAGCATTTCAACCTGCAAGATAACCAAACACAGCAGTTCAATTACAAAGCATGGATACAAGACTTTCAAACAATGTCATGGGAATTCCGATCACATCAACAAGGGGCTTACTTTTGTCTAAACCTTACCAACCCCATTACTCTCTTTCTACTTCAAAAAGCAGTGACATGCATTTGATAAAAAGTAATGATGGTAAAAGTCTAATAGAAATAGTGAAACATAAGTTGAGTTATGGTGCCAAGATCCTACCACTTGGCCGCGAAGGAAAAATCTTCAGAAAAAATTTCTGTACCACTGATAACGAGAAACTCGTGCATGCTTCTCGATGCTCCTTATACACCACAGCCGGTGCAATAGAAGGCATCCTCTTCATGTCAACAGAAAGGGTTGGATTCTGCAGTGATAGGTCCCTCAAAACATATTCAGCGACCGGTGAGCTGTTGAAGTATCAATATAAGGTATCTATCCCGTTAAGAAAGATTAAGGGAGTAGGAGAGTGCGTGAATGCAAAGAAGCCATCAAACAAATATATGGAGTTAGTAACCGTGGATGATTTCAACTTCTGGTTTTTGGGATTCCCAAATTACAAGAAGACTCTAAGATATCTCCATCAGACAATCAGTTCAGAATACTTAAGCTTCTGATTTCAAACAATGTTCTTAATTCCATGTAAATTTCAAATGTAAAACACGATGTAGTATGATGTAGTATGACTAGAGTACTCTATTAGGAAGAAGATGTATATATCTTTGTAAACAGATGTATATATCTTTGTAAACAGATGTGTTGTATAACTATTGACAGAAGAGTGCTTGTAACCCATGTTTGATGAATTGTGATACTTTAATAGCATTTCATGTGCTCATTGTAACCATAACCATAATTAACCAAACAACATGCGAAAATTGTGACGATTATGTTAAATAAAAGTGAAGTGTAAGTAAGTTAAGTAATTTGGAAATTGTGAGTTTAATGGAAGTCCAAATCTTATCTACAACCACGTATAATATGTCGCGGTACAAATTGATTGTCTAAAAATGGTTATTAATTAGTTCCTAAACATGTAAATCTTCAGAAGAAGCAGAATATGTTTTCTAGAGCATAATAAACCAGTTAATCAGTTTTAAATTGCAAATTTGAACACCATAATCTTAGGTAATTGAAGTCAAAACAGGCAGGACAGAAAGAGATACTCTAATTATGCATATTATGTGCTCATTGCAAACATGACATAGCAATGAAGAAATATTCTAAAAGTAGCATGACCATATCCATACATAGGAATTAAAGGCACCATCCTACTACTTTACACATCAATATGATTAACTAAATCAAATACCAACTAACAACTTTTCCATTAGTTTCCTTAGCTTGGTGTAACAACCTGCAACTGAGTTTTCTTCGTTTGGCGTTAACTGTTATAAAAGCGAATTAGTGGCATGTCGAGTACAATATTAACCCACCTGCTCATCTTAATCACTAGCCTTATTTGAATGACCAACCAACGGATAACTTTTAATGAAGTCGTCAGCATGACAGATAAATATAAACACATACAGTCAAAAGTAACGAAATTAAGAAGGTAAAGTAGTGCCTAAAAGAGACCAAACTACCAACCACCAATAAAGATGACAAATAGATGACTCACCCAACTAAAAGTTGTGGATTTGGGTCATCTTTATATGCCTATAAGTGTCATAGTTCAGAGTACATTGATCATCAACTTCATCAAGATTTGAGCAAGAAACAGACCTGTGAGTTAACTGAAGCACATCAAACTGTTACCACAATATGGATCACAGATTCCCGAAACAAGTTATTGGAGTTCCACTTAAGTCAACAAGGGGACTACTGTTATCTGAACCTTATAAATCAACCCCATTGCACTTCAACTTCTTCAAAGATTACTAATCATGGTAATTACAAATTTTTGTATAATAAGCCTATCACAGACGTTTCTAGTTTCATAAATGATCTTATATATGTTGCATTTTTATGTTGGATCGAATTTCTAACTTCTAATCAAAATATACCAGAAATATAAGTTTTATTAAATTAGAATCTGTCATCATCTTTCTGTTTTACAAATCGGTTCCTATTTATACAAAATGAAACGGTGCGACTAAGGGTCGTGTCCCTTCGTGAATTAACTAACTAAAAATAACTGTCTTTTTTTCTAACTGCTTTGTATAATAAGCCTATCACAGACGTTTCTAGTTTCATAAATGATCTTATATTTGTTGTATTTTTATAATATGCAGGGAGTCTAGGACCAGAAATTATCGAAATCATGAAACACAATTTAAGTCATGGTGCTAAGATTATTCAATATGGCAGCCAAGGTAAAATCTTCAGGAGAAACTTCAGTATCAAGGAGGGCGAAAAATTGTTGCACACTTCCCAATGCAATTTATACACGACGGCTGGTGCAATTGCAGGCCTTTTATTTGTCTCTACAGAAAGGGTTGCATTTTGCAGTGATAGGTCCATAAAAACATATTCAACGACAGGCGAGCAGCTAAAGTTTCAATACAAGGTAAGGGAATTTCCAAAGTATTTTCTTTTAGTGCACATTTTACTTCGTATGTCACTTGATATTGTGCTGATGCATGATTGGTCGTGTGTAGGTATCAATCCCATTAGAAAAGATAAAAGGAGTACTTGAAAGCAAGAACATGAAGAGACCATCAAGCAACTATGTGGAGCTAGTGACTGTCGATGATTTCAGTTTCTGGTTCACGGGCTTTATCAGTATTAAGAAAACTTTAAGATACCTTCATCAGGCAGCTGGTATGGACTACTTGAGCACTTGATCATGCGGAAAATTGATCCATAGATTTATGTAAATTCTTGTAGTTATATCAACATTTTGTTGAACAACTTCTTTAATGAGAAATAGATGTATGTTGATACATGACTATTCACTCATTATCCTTGACCATTTTTACTATTATCCGCCAAAACTCTATGAGTATTTCTCCTATTTTGCGATCCAAAATATCGGAAAAAATGAACAGTGCTGTGAATTCATATCAGACTGCCTAGACTGTCACATAAAATAACCACTCAGGGGTGGCCTAATGGTAAAGGGGCTTGCGACTATCACACTAAAAGGTGTGAGGTCTCAAGTTCGATTCCTCCTAGGTGCAAACAACTCTGAAGTGGTCACGCCAACCTCCTGAAAAGAGAGGGCTTTACCTGGTTTGAGTCTGTGTGGCGGTCGGTTCAAACCCCGTGGATTAGTTAGCCTAAAGAGCGGAAACCATGGTTACCAAAAAAAAAAAAACAAAAGACAGATAAAATCGAAATTAGTTTCCTGAGAAAATACCTCAAAAGACATCATATTAGGGGTGCATGCATCCCTCTTAAACATTAAAATTATCTTTAAAAGTTGGTCTTTACCACCACAACAGGTAAATAAACACGGTCAAAAGCTAACACATTTGACAGAGAGACGTCTTATCCTGCCATACTTATATGCTTATATGGATATCATTTATAACACGTTACTAGGAAATTATGTATCTAGCTTCAAATATAACTACTTCCAAGACAAAAGACCACTACTTGAAAACTGGGCTACACCGAAGGCCAATTCTGTCGGTAAACTTGCCGTCGGAATTACCGAGGAAAATTAATGACAGATTTTTTTTGCCGGAAATCCGTCAAATTTACCGACAGTCTGCTGACAAATGACCGACAGTCTATTGACAAAAATTATTGACGGGTTTACTGACAACTTGACGACGGATATTGCCTATAGATTGCCAACATGTATTACACTACTAGATATTTGACTTTCACCGACGGATTTTCCGACGGACAGTTTTCCGTCGCTAATTACCGACGCTTTTCCATCAGATTAACAACAGATGTTAGTTTTCAATGTTTAGTCGGAAATCTGTCACAAATAAATATTGTTTCCGATGAACTTCCTACGGAAAACTAAAGAAAGACTTTACTACACAGTTACACTCATTTATGATTGTATATTGAGATAAGTTTTCACGCACTTCAAAAAAGTAATAAATATAAATAGATAATTAAATTCCCATTTTCATTCTTTCTTCAAAAATATAACACCATTCATCTGCCATAACTACTTCATCGACAACTATTTCATCCGCCGTAATTCGCCACGTCTGTCCGCCGTCGACCACATCACCACCATTCATCCGCCATAATTCTCCCGCCTCGGTGGTCAGTCGTTGACCACATCATCACCATTCTTTCGATCACTTTCATAAAGGTTTAATTCTTCGGTTTCAATTGTGTTTGATTTATTTTTGATTCTCTTATATGTATCTGTAATTATTTTCCCCCAATTTCAAATGTATTATTTGCCCTAATTTTTGTTTCGTTGTTGTTTAGGAAATTAGAATTAATTACATGTTTTGGATAATTAGAATTAATCATTTTAGATAACTAGATCAATTTTGATTATATTATAGAATATATAATCGGATAAAAAAGAGTTTTAACTGATTGGATGAATAGAATCAGTTACAGTATGTTAGAGCTAAAAATGACTTGTTTACATCTATTCCAGTGGAGTTTTGTTGGCTAACCTACTTGTAGATAATGTTGATTGTTACTAGTTGATGTGAGATCGTCTAATAGCTTTGGTGTGAGCTAATATAAAAAGTTGTGGTGCTAAGGTAAATGTTCAAGTGAAACGGCGAAAATAGTGTTCGCGAAAGCGGCTAGATGTTAGTTGTTTTTTTAGGCTATATGATGAGGTTAAGGCCTGTTGTGGAAATAACTAACTATAAGGTTGGAAATTTATTGATAAGGTGGATATGAAATTGGTCTTCGTTAGATGGCTTTTGTGTCACAGATATGGTGGATGGATCGAAAGTCCAATACTTCGAGCAAGTATACTACACATGATCTAAAAAATTGTATATCCCCAATTCTTTATTTTGTGTTTTAATGCAATTTCCTAATGTGTTCTTTTGCTTGTTTTTAGGCGTTTTAGAGAACACCTCATAAGCCATTTAGACAGGTATACTTTAGCTATCTATCTCATTGGCTTTTTTTTCTTTTTTTTTCTGTATTTACTAAAGGCTAGTGTTTGTAATCTTGCAGAAACCGGATCGTGTTATCTTTGTCATGGATAGCAGTAAAGCTCAAGCATTTAGGCAGAGTGTTGATGATGGAGCTGTAATTGTTACCAAAATGGATGGTCATGCAAAGGGATGTGGAGCACTTAGTGCGTAAGTGTCACTATCCTTTGGCTCTGTTGTTGGTACTTTGTGATAAAAATATGCTCTTTGAAGAGATGACATAAAACTACCAATTTTCTTATTAAAT
>BQNB010118925.1:0-18901 GCA_026074375.1 Tanacetum coccineum
TTTTTAATGAGTAATTTTAAACTAATTTAAGTAATTAAACTAAAAACCTAATTTATTATTTATAAAAACTATTTTTATTTAGCTTAACCAATTTAACCAAAACACATGGGTTAAAAGTGACAAAACAGAAAAATAAGGGTAGGCGGGGAAAATTTAGTTTTATAAAAAACACAAAGTTTGATCAATTGACAGAAGCCGTCCCTGGACTTGGGACTAACTAGACTAACAATTAAACTAACGAAGGACTAACTATGTAATTAACTAAGGACTAACTGCGCATTTAACAAGGACTAACTGCGCATTTAACAAGGACTAACTGTGTAACTTTTAAACTAACTGAAATTATGAAAAAGCGCAGAACAGGTCCCTGAAGCATCTAACAACCAACAACCAGCATCCATATTATATAGAAAACAGCTTATTAACTTTTTAAAAAGCTAAAACTTAACTTTATCTAATTTGAAATAAGCTGAATAAGCTTATTAGCTTATAAGCTTTAGCAACTAAATAATCTACCTCTCAAAACAAAGTAAACAAAGCAAAGTCAAGTCACTTGACAGATTCTTAATCAAACTATTTATCAAATCTAAACAGCTTATTTTAACTCTTATGAGCAACAGATTACTAGTTCAAATAATCAACAGCTTATCAAGAAAACAGAAAAAGGACAAATGTAAAACCTAAAATAAGGTGTACCTTGGCTTTCCAGCATGAACAGGAAAGCTTAACAGCTTATTATGAGCTTATGGCTTATTCACATAAGCTCAAAGTCAAAAACAACATCAATCCTAATCTAACCTAATGCTGACCCTCAGCTCTAAAACCCTTGATACCATAGCAGCCATCCAATTCCAATAGGTATCAAGCCTTGATCGAATGAACACAATAACAAACTCAAACACAAATATTTTTTTGACAGAATTTAAATGAGACACAAATTAATATGAAATAATACTTTTATTAAATCTGAAATAAAGGTTCTTACAATACGAAATAAAATAACATGAAATCGAAATTACATAAAAAATAAACTACTACAAAATAAACTCAAAAAATTCACCCCTAATAAGCTGGAATGAGGGGGGTATTTATACCCGAAGCTTGAGCTCATCCTCCTCTCTAGATCCTTCTATCCTCTAGATCTTGACCCTTCAATCATCTCTCTTTCCTTGATCTTGCATATAGGCCGTGGGATTAAAAATGTGTATAACCCGGATCATTGACGTGGCATATGTGTGTTAGTTATGTGAGTGTAAACACTCACACACGTCACATCACCCAATCATTTCTTCTTATTTTGCCAGGGTGGATTGGGTTGGGTTTATGATTGATAGTGATGGATGGGTTAAGGGGTGTGAGAGGAGTGTTTACCCCATGGTTAATTTAGATGGGGGTGAGTGGTTTAGAAACTAGGGTTCATGTGTTCTTGAGTGGATTCGGTGTGTGTGTGAGTTTTAATCTTATTTGGGGGTAAATGAGTGAATAGTAAATGTAAAATGTGTTATAAGTTAAACCGGGTTGGGTAGGTTAGGGTCGGGTTAGGTCGGGTTGGGGGTTTGATTATGATTGGCTGAAAGGGAGTCCACGGGTTTATTTGACCCGGTCTAAGACCCGCGCCCTTTTGTAACTTTAGGGAAATTACATCTTCGGCCCTTGTGTTTGGCAAGCACAATTTTCTTAGTTAAAAATAACTTTCATAAATTGCAAAATCAGCCCTTGAACTTATAAAACAACGGAGTTTGGTTTTGGTTGACTGTGGTTTAGCTGCAGTTGACTGTAGAAGGCTGAGGCATGATCTCTCTGGCTTCGGCTTTGATTTCTTTAGCTTCTTGATCACTCATCCGTTCTCGTGTCCGTTTTTGACTGATTTCTTGCAATATTTGACATATCCATACCTGCACACATAAAACTCAGATACAAGCACATTTTTGCCGTTTTTGATCCGTTTTGGGTTGAATTGGGCCTTTTTAAGTATGTATAGTTTAACAACTATCAATTTGGTATTCAAGATTTTCTTTTATAGAAACTTGAATTTCCTCTCCAAGTTCTCAATAATTGCTTGACGGTTCCTTAATCCTTGATGGATTCGATTCTCTAATTCAACCACCTGGTCTTTCATATGCTCATTCGCTTCCATTCGCCTAGTCATCTACTCTCTCATCATCTCCTCCGTTAAGGTTTTGGGTAATTTGAAATATTGTAATGGATGTGGCATTATATTTTGTGGTTAATATCGTGGATAGTTACGGCATCGGTAGGAATACAAAATTTTAGAATTTCGTTCGTGATATACTCCGTGATATCCTTGGACATAATTTAGTTCCATGAGATCACACATCAGCGTGTCATCCTTCATGTATATTTGTGAAGCGTGGTTGTCTCTACGACCATCTCGCATCTCTTTCAGCTCTTTCCTTATTTTCAAGAATTCAAAATTGATTTTTGTAGCGAGAGCTTTGAATTTCTCCATCAAAATGGTGTGATCATAATCGATGCTTCTTCCACTGACGGAAACAACAATTTTTGGTTTGGGTTTGACGTGAGAGCCCTTTGAGAAATCGAGATTGAGAAGGACCTTGTCCTCGAGGATTTTGAAAGCTTCGTTGGGAGTTTTGTAAAGGAAGATTCCTCCGGCCTCGAGAATTCCTTGAGTTAGATCGTCTAAACCATGATAGAATATTTGAATTATCGTACCTTTGGTTAGACCGTATCCGTAACAAGTGTGAAGCATTTCTTTTAATCAGAGTCAAGCATCAACGAAAGTTTCGTTATCGAGTTGGTGAAAGCTATGAATGTCGTTTAGGAGACGTTTAAACTTTGCGGGAGAAACGTATCGGCTTATAAAAGCTTCTCTCATTTCATTCCATGAAGTAATATTTCCTTCATCCAATTCATTCAACTAAGTCTTAGCTTCTCCAGACAACGAGAAAGGAAAAGTCCTCAACATAACCGCTTCTTCTTGATTTTTACCATATTCGAAAAGGTTACTAATCTGAAAATCGGCTACGTGTCGGTGAGGATCAGACCGGATTCGCCCATCAAATTGATTATCCCGAATCATTTTCATGTGGGTACCCTTGATATGGAAATTAGTGGAAATAGGGAGTTGAACAATAGCAGAACTAGGCGTTGGAGCAACGGTCCTAGTGCTTGGCCACATGGGTTGAACATCAGGATCAATAACGGTTATGGGTGGGGAATCGGGTGAAGGTTCGACTTTCGTCTCGGAAATGTCGATCTTGGATGTTAAGACCAAAAGTTCCCCGATGAACGTTTGTTTGACATGAGGTTCGGGTGATTCGAGTTCAAGGGGTACGTTTGGTGTCTTATCGGATTTAGTCCTCTTTTTGTTTTACGTTTAAATTCGCGAAATGGACTAGCTAGATGTTTACCCCAAGAACGAGGGTTTATACAAACCCGGAGCGATTTGCAAAACGTCATTGGAAATCAAATAAAAAGATAAACTAAATGAAAACAAATAAGAACAAAAAATCTTTATGTATTTTTTTATAAATGACATAATAAGAAAAATAAACTTGACTACTATAAGAAAAATATTACTAGTATTATTTGTAACATTTCTCATTTTCAGGTTATTTACGACTTTAATAAATTTCATTATTTATTTTTAGAGTTTTACGCATTCGCTTTTAATTATTATCGTATAGTTAAATCGCGTAAACTAAAAATCAACGTTCAATGTAAACGGACATCAAACAAATTAAAGTTTACATCAAGCAAGTATTATATGATTATTAGAAGTATAATTTATAACTTGTTGTAATTTATTTTTGTTGGTTACGTAAAACGCTTACGTTTCGCAATAAATTACATTCGGTCGTACCCGGAAGCACCTTTACCCATCTACACTCAAACAAATACCCATGATTATACCCAATACCCAAAAATTACTTATTTTGTTTACCTATAACTCCTTAAAACCGGACATGAGTGTTTACATAAGAAAGAAATGCAAAACATCCACTAATTCCTATTCTTCACATGTGAATTCTTACACTAATGTACCTTAGACCCAAGTTTCTAAAGATTGTCTCATCACTTCTACCTTCCCCCCCTATTTCAGCCGTGAGTTAGCCTAGGGAGGAGGAGAGGTCTTTGACCTTGTCTTTAAACCACCATTAATCCCCTAGTTTTATGTTAAGGTTGTTTTGAGTTTTCTTGCACTATAAAAGGAAAGTCCTAGGTCCACTCTTATACACTTACACTTCATACAAGCAAATCAAACAAAAACTCCCTCTCTCACAACCAAAACCCACGGCATACTTTATGTGTGCTAGGGTTTCATTTTAATTTTGCATCCAAGGCATTCCAAGCATTCAAGTGTTCATTCCAAGGTTATCTAAGGTTACTCAAGGTGATAACAAGCTTGGATTCGGGTTTAACAAGGAATTATCAAGAAAACATATCTAGGGTTTTCTTGATTAGGGTTTTGATTTTGAAAGCTTGGTTAGGGTTTACATCTTGTGTTCATCATCCTACTTATCTCCTAAAAGGTCCATTTAAAGTATTTCATATTCATTCATTCATTTACTTAATTATATACTTGTTATATTATGTTAATCACCACTTACGTTTTATTTTTGAAATTTACAAAGTAAAAACATGTATGTACATACACAAGATTATTTTTCATGGGATAAAAATGATGTCTACCATATGTCAATATGCTTAAAATAATAGTTTACAAGTGTTGAATAGTTTGTATAATTATTTGTTAAGTTTTGATTATTTACTTAATTATAAAGTTCATGGACTTAAATAAATAGGTGGGACTCATTTCTTGGACAACATGGACATATTATGATATAGAGGACTTAATATATATATAAGATGTGTATTTTACAAATGAGAGGACTTGTGATAATTTACATAAGTTATTAATACATAAAAACTGTTTTTAGGAACTGTTATGAACAGTAATTGTTATTGTTACTGTTCATCAGAGGTAAATTTTTTATAAATATGATATTTTGATAGATTTTCTTAATACGAAGCCGTGGACATAAAAAAACGTATAAAACAGAGTCAAAACGATAAAGATATGAGGTTTTAAAATCACGCGCACTATTTTTACTTTTATACATACTATTTTCACTTTTATATATTGTTTTATAAAACAAACTAAACTACTAATGAAATATCATTATATAATTCAATAAAACATTAAAATTCCTATATTTTTCCAAATAGTTACATTAGTACGATAATTAATATTTTCTTACGGATACAAGTACACACGTTTCCATTTAACAAAGTACGAGCTAATTATAGTTTTAACTTTTAAAGAACTAATAAAAAAAACTATTAGGTGGTGGTATAACTATATGACATGTGTTGTTTTAATTATATGAAATACATTATACTCATACGGCCTATAATTAATTAGGTTGCATTCGAATTGCCGAGACGATTCACTTATTTGATTTAGATAATCAATCATTCACTTACGGTGAGTTCATAGCCCGCTTTTATACAATTATATTGTTTTACAACTTTGGGGGAGAAACATTGCAATCCATTTTACATTTGGACGCAAGTACTCTTTTAAACATATTACGAGTTGGCCTAAGTAGCTAAACCCACTATTGCCCACTATCATGAACTGTCAATTGCTAGTTAGCGAGCGCGAATGTTATGAATAGATCTATTTGGGATTGACATCCCCGTTCGGGTGAGTAGCGCTCACTAGTTTCGAATGTACTGAAACAACGAATGTATACATGTCGGAACAATTTGGATGTTGCGGGTTTGAACATCTACACGGGCACATTATGTGCATTAAATTGCTTTCATAGATGTCGGACTTCGTGTCATGAGCTTAGTGCACTTTCGTAAATTACTTTTAAGAATCTTATATGTGTTACCCATGTCTTACATTGGAAACTCTTGTAGTCCTACTTTTTTACATTTATTAAACCTATTGAATTCACCAACTTTATGTTGACGTTTTAAAGCATGATGAACGTTTGTTTGACATGAGGTTCGGGTGATTCGAGTTCAAGGGGTACGTTTGGTGTCTTATCGGATTTAGTCCTCTTTTTATTTTACGTTTAAGTTCGTGGAACGGACTAGCGAGATGTTTACCCCAAGAACGCGGGTTTATACAAACCCGAAGCGATTTGCAAAACGTCATTGGAAATCAAATAAAAAGATAAACTAAATGAAAACAAATAAGAACAAAAAATCTTTATGTAATTTTTTTATAAATGACATAATAAGAAAAATAAACTTTACTACTATAAGAAAAATATTACTAGTATTATTTGTTCTATTTAATAAGAGAAGATTTAAAAAAATAAACTAGTTACGACAAAACATTTAAATAGACTCTTTTTAAGATCTTTTTATGTTTTGTTTTGTTTTTTTAATGATGAGGTGTCATTTTATACACTTTTTCAAGGTCATTTAACCCCTACATCATGCAAATATGCCCAGATTATGTGTTTAATCATTTGTTTTTGTGTTTTTAGCACTTGAATTGCTTTTGGAGGAAATACACGTGACTTGGGCTCAATTGGAAAAGAAACGGACAAGACTACGACTCAACACCAACTATCTTGAATGACGGCATCATGGAATTCTAGACGGCATCAAAACAAAGCCGACTTCAAAAACCCTAGAATACCATTGCGGCACGACGGTGTCAGGAACATAAAGCGACGCCGTCGCTTTGTTTGTTATATATACAAATATGTTTTTAGGGTGTAACTTTTGGGAGACAAACCCTAGTTTTAGAAGACGATTTTGGTAGCCTTTGGCTTGTTTTTAGGGTGTCAAAACCCTCTTGTAATAGCCTCAACTACATGATTTAATCAAGTGAAGTTCATTTATCCTTTATCACTTAATATGTCTATGTGTTTTGTGATAGATTCTTGTTCTTCTCCTTTATTTGCCATGCAAGGCTACATCTATTAATACTTACTTATGATTGCATGAAACTTAGATTGTAGAACCTTTTAATGTTGCTTCTTGTGATGGATGTACGCGTTAGGCTTTAGAAAACTAGCCATAAGATATTAAATTGGTATAGACGTCTAGAGAAACCCGAGTGTGTAGAAAGGATACCATCAGTAACAGTTTTCATACTACCTTACCCCTAATATGGTTGACCCCTCTTAAGATATTTCAATTGCATCTAATATACTCTTAGGGGCCTTGTAATAGTCTTCATACTACCTTACTTGTGCGTTGCCTTAACAGAATTTTAAAGAGACGGCGGGTTCGTTTAATTCGTTCATGACTTAGGAAATACTTACACAGATCATCACAAGTGTGACAAAGCAACATGATTAGGAGAAGCAATATGAGGAGTATTGCATGATTAAGTAGATACGTTCGTTTATCATATAAGTTATCACCAAAATTAGTTTAGATTTATTATTATTAGTTTAATTAGATAAAAACAAACCAACCTCTCAAACCATGATTTTACTTGCTTTCTATAAAATAAATATACAAAAAGAATCTTCTCTGTTGATCCCTCTTGGCAGATCTTACTTAGCTTGTTAAAGCTTAGTTATATTGGATAGATCCAAGATAACTATAGTAGAAACTAAGATTGAGAATATCACAAACTATGCGGAATCTAGTTTGCAATACTAAGAAGAACAATGAAACAGTAAAACAAGATCTTTACTAAACTTTCAATATATTGAATACTATTTTGAATTACAAAATAGCTATGAATACTAACTATGATTGCTATGCAAACTATGAATACTAATATGAAAACTGATGTGAAAAACTGATATCTAGATCTATGCCTTAGAGTTCATTTTATACACCAAGGAAACCCTAATGGGCTTACAAAACGCATCAAGTGATCAATGCATATCTATCCTACTGGCAGTACTAACTCCACCACTGCCAGTACTAACTGCTCTTCTTCTTCTACTATAAGTATGAACTCTAGCTGCATCTGTAAGTACTTTAGCTGCACTCAGAACTCCTAACTGATCTTCAGGTTGATCTTCTTGAATACTAACTTTTGTAGGAGTAACCAAAGTAACACCAACATCTTGATCTATTGCTTCTATCATCCTCCCTTGTTTGGAAGAATCCTTTAAAGCCATGTCATCATCTGAGACCATAATCTTGGCTCTTCTTCTAGCTTGGCTAATTTTAACAGTTTTATCCAATTTCTTCACTTTCATGATAAGCTTGGTATAAGCAATACCATAGACCTTCTTTGTCTGCCTTAAGTCTATTTCTAAAGCTAGAATCTTGTTTGACAATTTTGTACATAAAGTCGTCAAGTCCTGGATTGTCATATTGTCCTCATCACGTTAAGGTATATTACCTCCTCTGAGTGGTGAATCACAGGACAATTTAGATTCCCTCTTAAACCTAGTTTGAGCAGAGGCACGCCATGGTCTCTTGGCGCCTAGAACCACCATCTGAACTAGTTTCCTAAGAAATTGGCTCAGTAGGTGTTGCCGTAGATTGGGTCTTAGCAATGTTACACTGTAGCCTCTCCTGATGGATAGCCTCATCTGGTACATAGGGTATAGGAACACTAGTTTGAGGTAACTCAATGTCCTTGTTTAAGGCTTGCCTAGGTGATTGAGTCTTTTGTGGTGATGATGATTCAATATTAGGGATTGGTTCTTCTTGAGTAGGTTGAGCAGTAAAAGGTGGTGGTTGGGGTTCAGAGGGATTTCCTGAACCTTCACCCTCTTCTGCTTGAAGTGCCAGCATACTTGGAAACAAAGGTATGTGTTCCCTAAAAAAACCTCTTTTCATATTGCTAAAAAGTTTTGGAGTTAAAGTAGGAGCAATATATTATCTATTGTGAGGTTTAAGAAATCTTTTGTTTTTGTCCAAAAAGATTTGAATAAATCTTGGATACATTAAAAACTTATATTTACTATCCAAGTTTTTCACCATACCATCAAAAATCAATTTAGAAAATTTAAAGGTTCTGTTTGTGGCCAAACAAACAAGAGCAGTTGCTATATTACTACTAAATTGTTCCCAAGAAGTTTTCTTAGGACTAAGACAGTGTAGGATGGTATGGATCAAAAATCTCCACTGAGGGGAAAATTTACCTTTTTGAAAAGTTAGTTTATCATCAGTTAAAACATATCCCATCAGTGTGAGTTGATCAAAAATTTCAGTATTTGGCAAAACACTAATACCATCTGCATCTGCTAATTGGAGATGCCTCCTAACAGATGCTTCAGTAATAGTGAATTCTTTGCCATCAACTGTGGCATTTATCTCTTGTTCTCCATTATCAACTGTTCTGACAGTAGCAGTCTGCCAGAACTTTTCGATTAGAGAAACATAGATAGTAGGATTCTTAGTAAGGGCATACCTGATATGACTACCATTGAGAAAATCTACTATCTCTTGGAATCCTTCACTCCCAGTTGGTTTCTTTAGATAAGCAACCATGTTGTGTTTGTCGCAGAATTCCAAATTTGCCATAAGTGATTAAGTTATGATAAGTATTCTGGGTTTATGATCGTTGATGAGAATATGAGAGTTTGACAAAGTTAATTGAGATTTTATAGAAAGTGCTTGAGGTTTTGATAGGACCGACTGAATAATATTGAATCTTTATCTTGAAGAAAGCTTATAAGTAAAAGAAAGATCAAGAATTATCCAAATTGTAGGCCCCAATAAGCGACGTTGTTGGCAGAAATATCTAAACGGCTATTAATTAATTAAGGAAATTCTGTTATACCCGAAACAGTATTAACGGTAACACAGAAGTACTAATATTAGTCTAGCAGTATTAAGTTTTTGCCTAGTAGTATTAATATTAGTCTAACAGTTTTAACTTTTTCTCCAGTAACTATACAACAACATGCCTCTATTTATCACAAGCACACTAGAAACAACTAGATAGACATGTGAGAATTGATGAGGATCCATATTTATGCATAGCCCATGAATAAAGGTTAAGAACTGTTAACAAAACCAAAATACCAGTTATAACCAGTTTCTTCCAAAATTAACCTCAAGAGTTCCAGCTGTCTCATCTCACCAAATCCAACCATACTGCTTTGCATATCCTACAAGGGTTAGTCCAAGAAAACACAATCTAAAATATTTGCTTCTTGACAGTATTAATTGTTGACTAACAGTATTAACACTAGCAGTGTTAAGTATAACTAGGAGTACTAGTTATACCTAGCAGTACTAATTTTAAAGATACCAGTATTAACCTTAATTTCATCCATAAAGCATCTCCAATCCATTTCAATCATCCTCTCCATAATTAAAGCAACTATAGGTTGAGCATTCCATTGCTAGCAATCAGGAAGTTAAACCTGCTAACATCAAACGCCTTTGTAAGGAGATCTGCTACATTGTGATCTATGTGTATCTTGATCACCTGAATTAACTTCTTCTCATGAGAGTCTCTAATGAAATGATGTCTAATCTCTATGTGCTTGGTTTTAGAGTGTAACACTAGATTCTTCACAATACAAATGGTGCTTTCATTATCAATGTAAATCTTGGTATTCATGAATTTAAGCCCATAATTAAGCATTTGATTTTGGATCCATAACACCTGTCCACAGCAATTAGCAGCAGCAGCATACTCTGCTTCAGTAGTAGAGTTGGCAACTATAGTCTGCTTTTTACATGGCCATGAAATCAACCTTTTGCCAAGAAATTAACAACCTCCTGTTGTGGATTTCCTGTCAAGGCTAGCTCCAGCATCATCACTATCAGAAAAGGCTTCCAAGTTAAATGGTAAATCTCTAGGATACCAAAGGCCCAATTTAGGTTAACCTTTTAGGTATCTAAAGATCCTCTTAACAACATGAAGATGTGAGACTTTAGGAGTAACTTAGAACCTTGCACAAGCACAAACAACAAATGTTATGTCAGGCCTAGAAGTTGTTAGGTACATCAATGATCCAATCATTGATCTATGTAAATGAACATCTACATTGTCAGCTTCTTCATCCTTGACCAATGCCTTGTTTAGCTCCATAGGAGTGCTTGCTATCTTCATAGTGACAAAATCAAACTTTTTTAGAATATCAGCCACATACTTGTCTTGGCTAATGAAGATTCCATCCTCATTCTATTGTACTTGCAATCCTAAGAAGAAAGTGAGCTCTCCCATAAAACTCATCTGGAATCTCTTGTGCACCATCTGCTCAAAGTTAACACACAAAGACTTCTTTATAGACCCAAAGATGATATCATCAACATACACATGTACTAATAGGATATCACCTTTGTCCTTCTTGATGAACAAAGTTTTATCAGTAGTGCCTCTTCTAAATCCATTTTCTAATAAGTAGGTAGACAAGGTCTCATACCAGGCTTTAGGAGCTTGATGTAGACCATATAAAGCTTTTTCTACCTTATAAACCTTATCAGGGAACTATAGATCTTCAAAACCAGGAGGTTGGCACACATTCACCTCCTCTTCAATAGTACCATATAAAATGGCACTCTTTACATCCATCTGGTACACAATAAGTCCTATAAATGATGCATAGGCAAAAAATAACATGATTGCTTATCATGCCCTATAAACCTTATCAGGGAACTATAGATCTTCAAAACGAGGAGGTTGGCACACATTCACCTCCTTTTCAATAGTACCATATAAAAAGGCACTCTTCACATCCATCTGGTATATAATAAGTCCTATAAATGATGCATAGGCAAAAAATAACATGATTGCTTCTATCCAAGCAACACGAGCAAGAACCTCATCATAATCAATGCCTTCTTCTTGGGTGTAACCTTGTGTAACCAGTCTTGCCTTGTTTCTAACTACAATTCCTCTCTTATCTTTCTTGTTTCTATACACCCACTTAGTTCCAATAGCCCTCTTACCTTTAGGAAGATCTACCAGAGTCTAAACCTTTTAAAGTTTAAATTGCAGAAGCTCCTCTTGCATTGCTTCTATCCAGCTTGGATCTGTCAAAGCTTGAATCACCTTCTTGGGTTCTATTTGTGAGAGAAGACAGGCAAATAGGCAGTTTTGATAATCTTTGTGATTTGTTCTCATCTGCTTTTTGATGTAACTGACCATAGCATGTTCTTTAGAAATCTTGGTCATCCTCCTTGTTTGAGTAGCTGAATTTATGTCTCCAATGATATGGTCTATAGGATTATCCTTGTGAATTTTGGTTGTGGGAATAGTACTGACATTCATGGTGGTTTCCAAGTTGTTAAGGCCAGCCTCTACACCTACTTCTCTATCATCATAGGCATCATCAAATATGCTAGTGTTTTCTAAAGATTGCATACTTGAATCATTAGGAATAGGACTAGCACTATCAAAGATTGCATACTTGTTAGTGAATCAATATCAAAGAGCCATTCTGGACCACTCCCTGTAACATTAGGTTTGTTTTCAAGAAAATTTATGTGCAGGTTCTCTTCTACCTTCCTAACTCTAGAGCTAAATACCCTAAAAGCCTTGCTATTTATAGAGTATCCAACCAAGAACCCCTCATCAGCCTTCCCATCAAATTTGCCTAGAGGATCTAAGGTATTAATAAGAATAGTCATAGGACACCCAAAAGGTCTCATAAAGCTTATACTAGGTGGTCTACCAAGTAATAGTTCATAAGGTGTCTTGTTGTGAGGCTTGGTCACTAGAACCCTATTCTGAACATAACAAGCAGTATTAACTGCTTCAGCCTAAAATGTAGTAGGTAATAATGAATCTGCTAGCATAGTCCTAGCTGCCTCTATTAGTGACCTATTCTTTCTTTCAGCAACTCCATTTTGTTGTGGAGTTCTGGCAACACTAAACTCCCTCTTAATCCCTTTCATCCCACAGAACTGATTCAAGTCATTATTTTTAAACTCAGTTCCATTGTCACATCTGATGATTTTAACCTTATGATTTATTTGGTTTTCTATGCCAGTTATAAAAGTTTTAAGGATCCCACTAGTCTCATCCTTAGTGGCCAAAAAGAAAACCCAACTAAACCTACTATAGTCATCAGTGACAACAAGGCAATATATCTTGTGATTGATACTCCTTACAAATGTTGGCCCAAATAAGTCCATATGTAACATTTGTAAGGGATGGCTGATAGAGCTCACAAGCTTGGTCTTACAAGAGGCTTTGTGTTGCTTTCCCTTCTGACAAGCAACACAAGTATGGTCATTTTCAAAAAGCTTTAAAGGCAAACCTCTAACAAGGTTTCCCTTCACAAGTTTGTTCATAGTTTTAAAGTTTATATGACCAAGCCTCCTATGCCATAAATTAGACTCATCAATTGTAGCCTTTGCAATTAAACAAGTCAAACCTCCTGAAGGAACAACATTCTTTAGATCAAAACTGTACATGTTGTTCTGTCTAGGAACTTTAAGCAAGACTTGACTTTCATCAAGTAGCTTAAAGTCAGGAGATAGAACAAGACATTCAGTCTCAGTGAAAAGAACATTGTTTTTCTTGTCACACATTTGTGAGACAGAGAAAAGATTAAACTTAAGTTCCTTTACAAAGTATACATCTTCAAAGTCTAATTTCCCAGTCCTAATTTTACCTTTTCCAGTGATTTTACCTCCTTTAGGACTTCCAGCAAATGCAACAAATCCTCCATCAATGTCTTGATAATCTGTTAGGTAGGACTTGTTCCCAGTCATATGCCTAGAGCATCCACTGTCAAAAATCCCTTGATCCTGTAAAGCATATTGTGGATTACCCTGCACTCAAAATAAGAGAATTAGTTTCTCTTGGGGACCCAAGCCATGACTTGAGTCTGCCTTGAGGATCAACATAGTCAAATCTTTTAGGCATGTATGACCCACTGTCTTTAGAGATATGGTCAATTACTTTTCCTAGTTGTCTCCAAATCCAGCATGCTGAGGAATTAACATCATTTTCCCTTTTTCCCTCCGCTGTACTAACTACTACTTCTGGCCCAGCAGTAGTTACATTATTAAGCTTAGCAGTATAAACTTTTTTACTCAAATTATTGGTTTTAGCTGCTGATTTTTGGTTAAAAGGCCTTTGATTTTTGGTTAAAAGCCCTTCTTACTGGTGAATGTGCTTTAAAATAAGATATAAGTGTTTGGTTAAACATCATTCACTGTTGATTTAGGGGTATCAGTATTAACATGCCTAGCAGTACTATTGATGCTTCGCCTTTGAGAGATTTTGCTTAGCAGCAATAACTGTACTTGGGTCCTAACTTTGTTGCAACTGCTGTTGGAACAGAACTTCCTATTTCGGAATGTGGGTGAATCCAATTTATTTTGGTGGTTCACCCTCTGAACATTGTTCCATACTGGTCTAATTTCCCTTTTACTAGTAACCCTTCCCTTATTATTCAACGACAGGTTTTTTTCTACCATTTTTATTGTCATTAAAATCACAGTCTTTTGATTATATGGTTGAAACTGGCCCCATACAAATCAAGCTTCTTTATAAACAAACCAATCCCTAGTTATGAGAGCATCATTCCATTCCATTTTCTTCTATGTACCCCTAGCCCTTTGACCTTTTCCCTGGATACTCTACTTGCTTATGTGTGTTTTTTCCTGTATTAACAGTTTTCACATTCTCATCATGTACACCCCCATTTTTATATATAGCAGCGAAAGCCTAATCTGGGGTTTACTTCAAGGTACAACAAACATATAATAGAAACGATATTCAAAAAGAGTCAATTACAGAAAATGAAGTTTAACGATTCATTATTTCTTTAGAGTTTTTACAAATGAGAGGTACCCAAAATCTATACAATAAAGTTTGAATGATAGAGGTTTTTCCATCGTCATGTCCTTGCCACTCCGTTTGCCATAGTAACCTGAGATAAAACATGCAGAAAAAGTCTAACACAAATGATGAGAGAAATCCATAGTATATGTAATATAATTTGAATGCAAATGCATATTTAGATTACGTTGATATACACCCATATTGAAAACATTTTATAAAGCCATTAGCTCATAGAATCTAAATCCTTTAGGGTATGGAGGATAACGTTATAGCCCTGCGGGTACCTATGCCAAAATAAACCCGCGTGATTTCTAATGATGTGCAAATGGTTACTCGTAACTGGGTACACCCAAACGGGATTCCCGCCCAAAAAGATCTATCACATCATCGCTTCGTTACTACGGGATAATTAACGGTTCATGATGATATGGGACTTAAAGCAAATCAGTTACTTAGCAATATTAAATTGAAATAGCATACATAAATAATAAGCAATACATGTTTATAGATGTATGCCCCCTCGCTGGTTTCAAAAAGATTGAAATGCGAGGCTATGAACTCACCTGAACAGTTATAGGGAAATTGATAGCAATGTATATGAAATGAATAGTAACGGCTTCGTCACAGGCAACCTGTGAATATATGTTAAGTCTTAGTTTGATTGAATATGTAATTTTTGAATATTGATGTTGATTTTGATATAAAGATTATCATAACACCGTTCGGGCCATCATAATTCAGAAGTCATTCAGTAAACGTTTGAGGAGCTAGGGCACTTTAAATCGTAAACCCAACAACTCAGTCAGAACGTAATACCAAGATGAAACTCCTTAATATGAAGCTCCCTAGTATTGTGGTATGATATGAATCCGGGACATGATTTTTGAAAGCACATCGATGATGAATGATATAATAGTTATAACATAAGCAGTTTTAAGCATTTTATTCAATATCTGGAAATGTTAAGCACGTCAAGCGTTAATTAAAGTTATGTCTTGTAATGTTTTGAATGTGTTTTTATACTTTTTCAAAATGTTACATTTTAGACCCTTGAGTTTGAAAAGTGGCAGAATATACCCTTGGAGTTTGCACTTTTACGACTTTGGTCCCTCAAGTTTAAAAGATATACCAAGTAAACCTTGTACTTTAAAAAGTGACATAATAGACCCTTGTAGTTATAACTTTGATAAAATGACACTTTTAGTCCTTTTAGTTATAAGTTTCTGAAAGTTACGATATATACCCCTTGCATGGATAATTTTTACAAAACATGTCCAAATTGCCATGCAAGCTTATTTTAACATTTCAATAGACATTTATAAGTTATAATAAACTAAAATATGAAGATTTAACATAACGCAAGTTTAAATTAACGATTCGTTAAGTTTTTGAGTTCAAAGATTTATATTATGATTTTAGTATGATCATATGAACATTATAAAGGTATAAATACAAAATATAAGCTTAGAGAACCTGGTCTTGAGCTTATAGCTTAGAAATGGGTCGGAATCGGGACTTTTGGCTTCGTACGCTCCGGGGCTTCGTTTCTTGGTTTCTTTTGCTTCCTTTCTGAACTTGAGCCTTCTTAAGACCTCTTAGGATCTCTTAGAGTAAAGGATTGCTTCTATGTAAGGGTTATAGAGGAGGAAGTGGGGGATGAAGAAAAATGAAGTGTTATGGTCCCTATTTATAGTCGAACTACCCTTAGGGTTCAAGGTAAGCTTTCAATCCGAGTTAGGAAATGTGTATAAGCTAGGTAGGGATGTGGAGAAGCTATTGTATGAGTTGTAGAAGCTAGGAAGTAGCTTTGATGTGTTGTTTTGTTTTGGTGATGCCGCGGCTAAGCAAGGAAGAACAAAGAACCATGTGATGAATTTTTAAACTATAAATGAAGTAGATATTTAGGAGAGGTGCTTGTAAGCAGCTAGGGAGGTAAGGTTCTTGTCATTGAGGTGCTTGGTTGCAAGAAAAACTTTCAAAATGGGTCACTTTGCAAAGGTTTTTGATTTCGGGTACATTAGGGCTCAATTAGGGTTTTCAAGCTTGGATTTCGTGTACATTTGATTAGGAATGATAGGTTACTGATCCTAAGACTTACATTAAGGATTATAATCAAAATTTGATAGGTGGTTTGGGTTAAAATGGGTAGAAAATGAGTAAACTGGTCAAAAGTTCCAATTAGGGCACAATTAGGGTTTTCTAGATTTATTTCTACTACATTGTTGTTAATATGGTGAAATAATGATGGAATGTGATTGATAATGTTGTAATTTATGTTATTATAACTTATTTGAGAGTTGGTTCGAACGGGTCATGATTTAGAAACTAGCTCGGTTTTAGGGTTTAGGGTTTTGAGTGTTAAAAGATGTATGAAAGTTTATGAATAGAATAATTAGGGTTTACAAATTGTATATTGAGTGTAGTAGCTTGTACACAAGTCGTGGTGAAGAGATGAGAATGAAAACGGAGGTAAAACGGCTATTTTGGATATCATACTTAATGACTTGTATATTGAGCTTTTAAGGACTTGTACTTTGATTTGAAGAGATTTTATATTTCAAATGAGATGTTATATTACTTGTACATATGCTTTAGTAGCTTGTGCATTCACTTTAGATGTTAATCCTTCATGGAATTAGGGTTTAAAGGCATACGATAACGGTTTAAAGCCCGTTTTGATATAACGTTGCGAATGGTACATTATAGGAATAATGTACTTTGTAAAAATGATATTTATATATGTAGAACTTGATATATTTATGAAGAATGCTTGACATATATGAAGATAGGATTGCCATATGTAGGTTGCCTGAGCCCGTTAACTTTAGTTATGCAAGAAATGTTGTACATCGAGATATTGGCAAAGTAAGTAATGTAATAAAGCGAAAAATTTCCCTGAAAAAGGTGAGTTCATATATAATTGATAGATTGTACATCATCTAACTTAATAGATGGATATTTACATTTATGAAAATTACGGGTTGTTATATCTATCTCTATATTGAATCTCAATTTAACTTTTAAACCCCTTAACAGCTTTAATTCCCATGAGCACCCTAGCAAACTCAGTTCTTCCCAACCCATTCTTACAAACATATGTAGTCATACTATCCATGATTTTAGGTTTACCAATACAGCTAACAATTGCACTAATCCCATCATTAGTCCATGCCTTCATAGGCATGTTAAGTAATATACATGTAGTACAGTGGGTTCAATTTTATATAGACCAATTGCAAGGTCCCACTTATAAACAAGTAAGGGCTTACCATTCACTATCCATGGACTTTTAGTGGCCACCTCAGACAATCCATCTTCCCTATGGAATTTAAACAACTACCTACCATTTCCATTATATATTATCTCCTTAAATCCATATCTAGACCACATCCTTCTAAGGTGATAGTTCAGCATAGGGAAGCTCATATTGTGTCTAACAAACTGTCCACACAAGGTTAGCTCCCATTTCTTACTTCCTAATTTGACCAATTCCTCATCAAAAACTACCACTTCTTCCCCTAAATCATTCAAACTTGTAAGAACAATTTCCGGCTTATTATTCTCATGAAACACATTATCCCTAGCTGCATTAGCATAGGACTTAACACTATCCTTATTCCTCAAATCCTTCTCAATCCCATTCATATTCTTATCAAACACCTGATTAACTTCTTTCTCCAGCTTATTGCTACTTTCCTCAGGCTTCTATCATGAATCTGTCTTATTCAAATCACATTCACCACTACAAACACTATTTCTACTCTCATTATCTTTTTTGTTCCCCTTAGCTATCTTAAAACTCCCATCCAAACACTTCTTATCACTCACACCTATCTCAACATTATCAACTACATCAATGTCACTCACATCTTTACCCGTATTCCTATCAGCACCATTCTTAGAATTACAATCACCCGTCATCATTCCCACTCTCTCCATCCTCAAATCATCATTATCACTAAGATTATCCTTAATATTAACCCTAATATCATCTAAATCCTTATTTGATTCAGAATTAGCCCTATTTTGACTTAAATTGCTCATTATATGATCATTATACCTAATCAAAAGCTTAACGCTTCTCTTATTCGATCTATTATTAGGTTTATTCTTATTCTTCATGCTTATGATTCAAAATTTAGAGATTAAGCCTAAAATTCTAAAAAAATCATCAAAAATCAGAAATTAAACAGACCAATCTATGTAATCTATGATCCTGAA
>BQNB010118926.1:9329-20906 GCA_026074375.1 Tanacetum coccineum
GTTTTTGATGAAAAACTTCCTGCACTCATTCTTATATGTTATTCTCTTGTATAAAATGTTGCATAAAAACTTGAGAATTAACAATTCAATCATATGACTTGAAACTGACGCGAATTAATCTAAACAATTTATTTCAAAATGTTTGAATCTGGTTCTAAAAACCGGATATTTCCCCTACACTTATTTTGTTGCAAAATACCTTTGATTGCAAATAAGACGAAGTTACAAACAAACAAAGCATGATTACAAACTAGTTCAAACATAATAAATAAATGATAAAGAATTAAAACACACAAGACACTCCTAATATGCGGGAAAACTAAATATTGGGTTGCCTCCCAAAAAGTGCTTTTGTTTATTTACGAGTCTTGTAGCTAGACTCGAAGTCACACATTCTTACGTGACTTCTCCCTCGTCGTCCATTTCTCCTTTAATTTTTGTGAGAGCGGGATGCTCATTTTTAAAGTTCTTGCTTCTTCATCGGTTAAACTCTATTTCCCTTTCCTGGTGGAGTCTTATCCTCTCTTCCCATTCTAGGACTAGTCTATTCACAATCATAGTGGGGGCTATAGTTTCTATGTTGTTCTTGACTCCTCTCTTTATTGTAACGAGGGATTCAGGTATCCTATGAAAGCTTATCTTACTCTTTCCAGATCTTAAAGTTATGGTGCCCTTGTCAAACTTAATCACGGCCTTGGCCGTTGTTAGAAATGGTGTTCCTAGGATGAAAGGTCTCTTTTTGTCTTCCTTAATGTCAAGAATCACTAAGTCCACTAGGTACACATGTTTAGCGATCTCTACTAATACGTCCTCAGCTATTCCTAAAGGGTAGATATACGAGTAGCTAGCCAGTAAGAGTCTAATTTTTCGCTTAACATGTCTCTCATCGGTAAGTTTCATGTAAGTGGAGTAGGGCATGACGTTTACATTGGATCCTTGATCGACAAGGGCGTTCATGTATTTAAGTCCTCCTATGCTGCAAGGTATTTCGAAGTTTCCTCTAATGTCCTACTTCTTTGTTATCTTTTTCTTAAGGATCGCTTCATAAACAGGCCCCTTAGGTAACACATGATATGTCTTTACCTTTTTCTTTTCAGCTTGGGCTCCTGATAGAAAGTCATTGAACCTATTATTATCAATTAGTCCCTCGATTAGCTTTTCATTAATCCTATGCTTTAGATAATACTCTACAAGCTGAGAACTAGGCGCTTCTACTACTTCTTCTTTCTTAGGTTTTTGGATTGGCTTGTTTTTGGCCCTGTTTTCAGCTTCATTCTTTGTCTTAGCCTCTCTTACTGACACCTCCATATCTGGTCCGTCAGTTTTTACGCTATCATCGCCGGTTGCTACGTCATATATGTCGTTTTTTCCTTCCTCTTTATTGATGAGAGAGAGATGGAATTTACGATTTTAGTGATGGGGGACTTGGCGTCTTCTCTAATCAATACTTTTTGAGGGGCCCTGCTGGTTGTAAGTTCCTTAAGAATCCTAAACATTTCACACATACTACCATTGATCTCCTCTCATTGCTTGAAAATGGCATTTTTAAATCTCTCTATTCATTTGGTGTGTGCTGCCATGTAGTCTCATACTCAATCCTCGAATGTGGTTCCTAATGCTTGTGGCTAAGGGTTTGGACCTATAAGTTCACGAAAAGCGAAAGGGTTCAGCTTTGGCGATTGGTTTTGCAGATGGGAGTTCGAATAGACTGTTTCAACGTAAGCTCGAGGGGTATGTGTTGAGCTCGGCGTGGGCGCTGGTCTTGACCTCTTTAGTAAGAAGTTAATATGATCTTCAAGATCAAGAAGTATTCGTTCAGGTGGTTTTGAGGTGCCTTGAGGTGTAGAAATAGCCTTGACTGGCTTGGCGAATATTTTTGTGTCATACCAGCCCTCATGGTCGTAGAGAGCGAGGTTCTTAATGATTTCCCAAGATTCGTCGGTGAGGGTTTAGACCTGTACGTTCACAAAAAGCGAAGGGGTTCAGCTTTGGCGATTGGTTTTGCGGATGAGAGTTTGAATAGACTGCTTCGACGTAAGCTCGAGGGGTATGTGTTAAGCTCGGCGTGGGCGCCGGTCGTGTCCCTTTTAGTAAGAAGTTAATCTAATCTTCAAGCTCAAGAAGTCTTCGTTCAGGTGTTTTTGAGGTGCCTTGAGGTGTAGAAATAGCCTTGACTGGCTTGGCGAATACTTTTGTGTCATTCCAGCCCTAATGGTCGTAGAAAGCGAGGAGAAGTGAGCGAGGTTTTCAATGATTTCCATTATTCGTCGGCATCTTATTAGCGGAGTTTGCCTCCGCGGCCAGCGGTCAATCTTGCTAATTAAGATGAAAAGAGAATGATTCATTAAAAAATCTAGATCTTGAGCCACGATCAATGCCTTGATGAGGGACTTGTTATAGCAAGTCCTTGGATAACGAGTACTATGCTTCAGATAGAGATTCTCCATGGATGTTGTTGGAATCATCAGGATATCATTGAGGAGTTTACAAGTCTTTCCTTGGTGGGAAAGATTTTAGGCAAGGAAACGAGTAGTAAGATCTCCCATGTGGTGATTGATCCTGCTGGAAAGACGTTCAACCCTATTATCTAGCATTTACTCGCGAACGGAAATTAAATAAACGCAGGTTCGTGCTTTCCCTCATTTTCCCGTCCATGGTCAAGGGAGGCCACTAGTTTTTAAGAATTCCTTGAGGTGTTCGTTTGGATCTCGGACACGAAGTTCATGGAATGAGCATCGTTTTGCACCATCGGATGGTGTCTGATCGATAGATGTACACACGTTGTTTCCATACGAGAAGTCGATGGCTATTCCTGTAGCCCCTCGTGGATAGGTTTGGAGTAGTCTCCAAGACGTTAGGATAAGATTCTCGTCTCCTTGGTGTGTTGACGAGAATGAATTACGAAAACAGATACTTCAATAAAAAGATTAAAAATAAGAGAAAGATATTTCGAATAATTAAATTTCTCCACTTGAAAGGATTCAAACGAGTAGAAAACTAAGCCTAACTTGTTCAAAACCTAACTATTCCACACACAATGGCGCCAAAAACTTGATGCAGGTTGTCGTAAGGACTTCTTCAAGAATTTTACAAAAACTCACTCGGCAGAGTATCCTAACCGTTGTAGTTAGTATATAGGCATGACTCGGGGGTTTTATCATTCTCTAAGGGGATAGGTTTGGGAAGGCTTGATCAAGGTTTAACAGATTCTAGGGGTTGAGAGAAGATTATTTTGTGTTTTTATATTTTATAGATAGCAGGTAATATCATATATTGAGAAGTTTGTTTGGTTTTAGCTAATAAAATAATAATAATTAAACTACATAATGGTGATAACAATTAATAAAAGATTGTATTCATATAATCATGTATTACTCCCTATGATTGCGTCTCTTTGTGTTGTTGCGTTGTCCCACTTGTGATGTCTATGTAATTATTTCCTAAGTCTTGAACGACATTAACAGAACCGCCGATCTATTTAATATTTCGTTAGGGGAAACATGCAAGTAGGTAGGATGAAGACTTTTACAAGGCCCCTAAGAGTAAATTAAATGCTGTTGAAAAAATATTTAAGATTGGATCAACCATATTTATGGGGCTAGATAGTATGAAGACTGCTTTCCGATGGTATCCTTTCTACACTATTGTTTCCCTTGGTCATATCCAACAAAAGATACAGACAAAAATTTGCTTTTCTAAAGCCTATATGCATATCTATCCAAGAAGCAACATCACTAAGATCTACTTTCCTAGGTTTTCATACCAGTCATAAATGACACTATTGGATGTTTAGCCAAGCATGTTAAAGATAAGCAAGAATAATAATGAATCAAACAACAAGACTTTTGAATTGATTAAGATAATCTTACTTGGGATATAAAAACTGAATTGATGGAGTTACAATAGGATTTTGAAGCCCTAAAATCGCTTTAATAAGGCCTGCCAAACGTACTAGGATTCGTCTCCCTTTTTTACTCTAAAGTTACAAAACCTAAAAAACCCTAAAAAAGTTTGTATATATAGATTAAATCGCTGCGACGGCGTCGCATTTTAACTCGTGATGCGTCGTGGAAAGAGAAATATTTAGATCTTAGCGGGTCGTGTGAGCGGACGGCGTCGTGTAATGAGTTGTGACGGTGTCACTGTGTATTTTGTGACGCGTTCTAGAGACAGTGGAACTAATCTTGAGAATGTAGGTGTAGGTCCGTAAGGTCTTAGTCTGTTTCTTCTCCAAATGAGCCCAGTCTGTGCCTATTTCCTCCCAAATACTTCCAAATGCTATATACCTGAAAAAGGCGTAACAATTCGAAATTATCCCTATTTTGGCATTATAAACTAGCTACGAAATTTTTATATGGAGGATCCCGTATAATGATCCCCGGTGAAAACAAGTGCTATAAAAATGGACATACACTCTAGTCAAGTTTTCGCTTAGATTTTTTCCCCTGGAGCTATGGCTCTTTTGCAAAAATCACCTTATTCGATTATTAATAGGCAGTCATTGGACACCTACAGAATTACAAAGAGCTAAATAAAACTCCATATAAAGGAACTTACTCCCATAACCCACTACAACACCACCTCAAGCGAAAGACGCCTAGCCCCTACTCTAACATCCCCCCCACCACCGCCCCCGCTACTATCTCCTCCGCTGCGAGAAAGCTCCACGCTGTTGTCTTGTTTGTTAAGAAGAAAGATGGTTTGGTTCGTATAACTGTGACGTATCTTGACAAGTTTTTCATTGTCTTTATTGACGACATCCTGATTTATTCAAAGTCCAAAGAGGAGCATGAAGTTCACCTGAAATTGATGTTGGAGTTGCTTGAAAAAAGAGAAACTGTATGGAAAATTCTCAAAATGTGAATTTTGGCTACAAGAGGTTTGTTTTCTCGAACACATAGTGAACAAAGAAGGTATACATGTGGATCTCAGCAAAATTGAAGCAGTAAAGAACTGGAAGCCTCAGAAGACCCCAACCGAGATTTGTTTATTTCTAGGATTGGCAGGATAATACAAGTGATTTATCTCAAACTTCTCGAAGATTGTAAAGCCTCTCACCCTATTGACTCAAAAAGATAAGAAGTTTGAGTGGGGAGATGAACAAGAAAAATGTTTTTCAAGCACTAAAGGACATGTTGTATGATGCCCCAATTCTGGCACTTCCCAAAGGCGCAAATGATTTTGTAGTTTATTGTGACGCATCAAACCAAGGTTTTGGTTGTGTGTTGCTGCAGAAAAATAAAGTGATAGCATATGCATCTAGAAAACCCAAAATCCATGAGAAGAATTACACCACTCATGATTTTGAGTTGGGCGTAGTAGTATTTGCTCTCAAAATCTGGAAACACTATTTACACAAAATAAAGAGTGTTACCTATACTTATCATAAGAGCCTTCAACACACTTTTGATTAGAAAGAGTTAAATATGCGTCAAAGACGATGGATAGAACTTTTTAGCGATTATGACTGCGAGATTCGCTACCATCCAGGTAAGGCGAACGTAGTAGCTGATGCATTGAGTAGGAAGGAATGGATGAAACCGAGACAACTATGAGTATGAAAATTCACTCTAGCATTAAGGCTGGGATAATGGAAGCACAGAGTGAAGCTTCCAAGAATGTTAATACACCGAAAGAAATGTTGCGAGGATTGGAGAAGCAATTTGAAAAGAAAGACGACGGCGGATTGTATTTTATGGAGAGAATTTAGGTGCTAGCTTATGGCAATTTAAGAACTTTGATCATGGATGAAGCCCATACTACAAAGTATTCTGTACATCCCGGAGCAGACAAGATGTACTATGATCTACGAGACTTGTATTGGTAGCCCAGAATGAACAAGGATATTGCTATGTATGTTAGTAAGTGTTTGACTTGCTCAAAAGTTAAAGCAGAACACTAGAAACCCATGGGATTGCTTCAACAATCAGAGATTCTTGAGTGGAAGTGGGAGAAAATCACTATGGATTTTATAACCAAGCTGCCGAGAACCAGTAGCGGACATGACGTAATTTGGGTCATCATCGATCGACTGACCAAATCTGCGCATTTCTTAGCTATCCATGAAGACTACCAGATGGAGAGATTTGCAAGCCTATACACTAACGAGATCGTAGCAAGGCACGGTGTGCCTGTGTCAATTATATCTAATCGTGACAGTCGTTTCACATCAAGATTTTGGCAATCGCTACAGAAAGCATTAGGAACGCAACTGGATATGAGTACTTTTTACCATCCTCAGACTGACAGTCTGAGTGAACGTACCATCCAGACTCTTTAAAATATGCTTAAGAGCATGTTCAATTGATTTTGGTAAAAACTGGGATACTCATCTACCCCTAATCGAATTCTCCTACAACAGTAGCTACCACTCGAGTGTAAAGTGTGCACCATTTGAAGCATTGTATGGAAGGAAATGTCGAACGCCCATAGCTTAGGCCAAAGTAGGATAAAGAAAGTTAATTGGACCAGAGATTGTCTAGGAGACCACCGACAAGATTGTTCAAATCAAGGAAAGCCTGAAGACTGCACGAGATCGCCAGAAGGGCTATGCCAACAATCGGCGAAAGCCGTTAGAGTTCAGTGTCGGTGATAAAGTAGTACTCAAAGAATCACCTTGGAAAGGCGTAGTAAGTTTTTGCAAGAGAAGCAAGCTTTCACCAAGATACGTAGGACCGTTGAGATTGCCGAACGAGTCGGTCCTGTAGCTTATAAATTGCATTTATTGCAAGAACTCGTAGGCATTCACGACACATTTCACGTGTCAAACCTGAAGAAATTTTTGGCTGACATAAACTCACATGTATCGCTAGAGGAAATCAAGATTGACAACGAACTGCATTTTGTTGAGGAACCAATTGAAATCATGAACCGTGAGGTCAAGAAACTAAAGCAAAGTCGCTTTCCTATCATGAAAGTTCATTATAACTCCCGACGAGGACCAGAATTTACTTGGGAACGAGAAGACGAGATGAAGGGCAAGTATTCGCAACTGTTCGCGAGCGAGCAACTGATATTTCGAGACGAAATTCCCTTTAACGGGGGAAAACTATGACATCCGACAATTTTGAGGTCAGTAACCGAAAGCACACGTATGATAATTGACTCTTTTAATTAATTGTGGAGTCACTTTTATGTGGTCATATCATTTTAGCATTTATCGCTCACTTTCTTAGGAACCCTAGTTACACGAACGTACCTTTGACCTAATGATCCTAGTTAACGGTCATGATGACTAACGATATGCTCAAAAAATATTATAACAATGTCAAAACACATGGGAAAAGATAATTTAACAAACTTACAAAACTATTTTAAAAGTTATGTATTTACGTCACTTTACATATTTACCCAACGCATACGCTATACAACGTTTTACTTACTATTAATACCCAATACATACACCTAATAAAATTTAACAAAAAAAACTAAACATGACTCTTCTCCTCACTTACACCTCATATGGACACATAACCTAACTTCTTAAACACTTGTAGTTCATGTCAACACTTGTCAAACTCTCATAACACATGGCACATTATTCCTAAACATATATAAAACTCATAATTCATTTCTTATTCATTTTATACACATAAAACTAGTGTTTTCTCTTGTTTTCTCCTCCTAAAACCGGAGTAGAAGAAGAACCACCAAGAACACATTCATTTTTTGCTAGATTTTTAAGAAAATACAAGAAAAATGCTCCATAAGATCATCTAAATACTTGTACATCAAAAGTTTTATCAAGAAATAATTAAAAGAACACCATTAAGGAACTCATTTAGCTCAGCCTCAAGTCATTTTTCATATCTCATACAAGATTTTTAGGTAAAAACCTTGATGCAAGACTACTTGTGTTGTTCTTGCACCAAGAATCTTAAAAACTAAATTCTTGTGTACTTTTCTTATGTTTTGTTCATAGATCTTTGAAACACTTTTTAATATGAGCCATTCATGTTAAAATACTCATATTTAAGTCATAAAAATGTATTTTAACCTTTTTTTGTTGATTATTAGGTTTGGTTTAAAAGTTGGTACAAAAAGCTAGCTCAAAATCTTAATATTTTGATTTGTTGCACACTTTTAAGTTCATGCATGAAAGAGGGTTTTTGATTTAACTTACCACTGAGATTATTGAATAAAAATGATGCTAGGACATATATAAAATGACTGTGGAAGTTGGTTGGGTCATTTTTGCATAATGGGTTAGAAGTTGGACTTGTTTTAGTCAAACTTATATTTCAATCGGTCCCTATTTCATCTTTAGGTCATATTGAATGGAGCATAAATTGATGATAAATAAATGTTTTAATATATTTCCAGAGTCTAAACTCAAGTACTCTGAGTCTAGTTTTCAAAAATGTAGGACTTATAAAGAGTTGAGGTCGTTTGGTTAATAAAATTTGCAAAATGGTGTAAGATGTCAAATCTGCCGAAAAAAACTATTTTGAACTCTTGTGGTATTTGGTCTATAAATCATAAACTAAGGCACAAACTTTCTTGAAACTGATATGGGAAGTAATTATATATGTTATTTAAAGCCTCCCATTGTCCCTAACCATAAAACCTTGGTATAGTCCCTCCGTCATTCAATATACTTTGGTATGTCCAGATTTCACCATTTTTAGAGTCGGGTATATATGGTCGGGTATAAGCCGTTAATAAAATTTACATAAATTCATGGACACACCAAAGAAATTAGATTTTGACATAGAGAAATAGCTTGACTAGAAACTTTGGTTAACTTGGTCAAATAAATACTTGAAGTGACGAGAAATTCAGGTCAAATTTGTAGTAATTGCGTTTTGTAATAAAAGTGACTTTGGAAACAAATGTGAACATAATACTTAACAAATGAACCTTAATATTGTCCAAGCATATCCTATAGGATCTAATTAGCTATATTTACACGTCTTAGGTTGCGAGTAGAAGGTTGCGTATTCGTTTGGGTTGCCTACTTATTGTGAATTGCCGAGAAGTCCTATTATCATTCTAACTTTTGTGGTGAGTTCTCACAGCCCCTCTTTTACCTTTTTAAATGATTTTGGGGTGGAAAGCATGATGTGTCATATTTAAATTGCTATGCTCATACTTTTAAGTATTTAAACTTTTAAGCATGATTGAACTTATTGAACTTGTGTTGAACTGATTGAACTTGATTGATCTTGATGAACTTGGAAAACGTGTTGAACTTAAACTTGATATTCATAATTGAATAAATACATAAACATGATGAAATGATGTTTAAGATACGTTAGATGCAAGAACATGTTTTATTTGATGTTATACAAGTGTTGATTAATTTATAAAGTTATTGGATAAATTAATTGTTAAAAGTTATTTATAAAGTTTATAAATAAATAATGGATGAAGACATTTCATTTGGGCTTTTGAATATAAGAATGATGAACATAAATTTGAGGACTTAATGTATGTGAAAGATGTGTTATTAACTAAATTAAAGGACTTGTAATAATTTAATTATGTCAAAAGTTTATAAAACAAATTATATAAACTTTAATTCCAACAGTTTGTTTAATCTGTGTAAATATGAATTTTTATAATATATTTACACTTGATAATTAAATAGTACATCTCCCGAGGATTCCGTGCATATAAGGAACTCGAAAAACGAAGCTATAACGAAAAAGTTATGAATTTTTAGATATTACGATAATTAAATATAGAAAACTGTTTTTATAAAATTTATTTTATAAAAACTGTTATTGTTTCGAATCTGATAAAAATATATAAATATTTTATGATGATAGATCATTTCAATAGGAAACCGTGGATATAAAGAACGTTCGAAATGGAATTAAAACGAGGGAGATACAATTTTCCCAAAATAAAATATATAAAAATAGTTTTATAAAAACAATTTGAGTTTACTGTTTCGGCATAGATTTTTATAAAATCTGTGAATATTTTATTTTGATAGTTTATCTCGTCACGATTCCATAGATATAAAGAACAAGCGAAACGAGGTTAAAATGAGTAAGTTATGAGTCTTTTAAAATTTCGGATAAATAAAAATTACAAAAGCTAATTAATTTTTATAAACAATTTTCTGCATTTTTATAAAAACACATCAAAGCTGTTAGAAATATAAAAAGTGGTTTACGAGTGTTTTCGGGTCTGTTTGGGCTATAAAAACATTAAAAAATAATGTAGTAGTACTTATATAATAGTTATATACATTTTTAACTTTATAAATATTATTTTATAAAACAATTAAGCTATTTATATATATATTGATACAAATAATAATATATATGTTTGATCCCATGATGAAAAATATCTTTTAACTCCTTATCTGTAAGGATTCGTACCATGGATAAAATCCAAAAAATACTAAGAATGAACATTGATTTGAATTCAAAAACTAGTATGCGAAAAAACTATTTTATACACTTAAGAGTATGCTCATTGAAACAGTAAATTATGTATTTGACACAAAGATAAATTCAAACACAACAAGCTTTCAATATATATTCATAAGATCACTCTGACTTAGTGATGCAGGTTTATAACCTTGAAGCTATGAACTATATGGAAAACTGAGATGGAAAAATTATATGATGTGTATGCTGATGAGATACTAAACTAGATGCCCTAGGATCTCCTTTTATACACCAAGGAGTCCTAATGGGCTTACAATACTGTCCTGAAGTATTAGTTTAATGTAAATGAATAAATGACTATGTATTTTATTTAATTTCTTGTCGATTAGCTTTCTCGTAGTCTATCTCTTCTTTGTGCATTTGTTCATAAAAATGTCATTCCTCAACATGTTGGATGAAATCACACTTGAGCCGTTAACGAAAGAACAATTTAAGTGCTTTATAGGATGTGAGGTTTCATGACTTACAATCTCGGGAGGTCGGGGAAGCTCAAAATAAGAATAAGCCATAATGATGAGGAGAGAGCTTTTTCTAATTTTCAAGTTTTATTAAAATGTAAAATGAAATGGAAAATACAAATGTGAGCTTCACCCTCTAATGTTGATTAGAGGGGAGTATTTATAGGTAAAACACAAGGACACTTTAGACTAATTACACTTTTAGTCCTTGTGTTTTAACTTAAACATAAACTAGAGTAATTTCCATATAGACACCATATTTTTGATCCTAACAATCTTCCCCTAATATGGTGACATATGGAATTACTTACAATGTATCCTACAAGTACAAAGAGCTAAAGATATCTGCAGTTTGCTTTGTCTTTAACATGTACTTTCGCTTGAATCATTCCTTCACTTGTAGAGAATACAATGTAATCCGTATAAACTGAGTTGACTTCCCCCAGTTCATACCGCATGTCTTTAAGTAGTTCAACTGCTTCCCCCAAATAGACAGCCATTCAAAGCAAATATGACACTTTGATGTAGTTGACAAATCTTCTAACTATAGTGGTTTAAGCTCGCAATTGAATTTGTAGAAGAAGAAGTAAACCACACTTAGCAGCAAATCTAACTTCTTCGTTGCTGATTAGTAGACAATCCACTCAGGGAAACATGCACATACTTCACACAAAAAACACATAGAAGTAAGAAAATCCAAGTTAATTAAGTCTCGG
>BQNB010118927.1:0-20906 GCA_026074375.1 Tanacetum coccineum
TTTCAAAAACTTTAGATTCGTATTTATGTGAGATCAAACAACAATATATATGAACACACTATATATAAACACAATAAATGTAAACACAATATAAACAATAAATACAAGAAAGAATAGTAAAGAATAGAACAATCAAACCACAAGACGATGATTTATAGTGGTTTGGCTACGAAGCTCTTCTTTGTCCTACTCCACTCCCCGAGTATCCAACTCGAGAGTTCACTATGTCAACAAGCTCACTTCAGGCGGAGAAAACCGTACACATCGCTTTTACCAATTTTCGACACAAAGCTAGATGTCGAGTTCTAATCTTAGCTAGAACCAATCTACCACTATACTAATGTATTTTATAGACTAAATACTAACTGACCCTCACACAACAATTTCGCGCTAACACACTTGCCAGATCTACACAACTATACAAGATACAAATGGATTGGATATACAATAAGATCGTAACCAATGTTACGTAAACACTCACTTAAATATAACACTTCGTATACTAATGATAACGTGTGTTCTTCTCTTGCACATGATGAAATGAGATTAGATCACTTGTTAAATAGGATTAAACAAGTTAAAGATCAAGGAAATATATAGATTTAGAGCAGAAGAAACTGTGTGCAGAAGGTGTAGAAATGTTTGAGAACAATCCACTATCTATAGGCAAGACTGAGGAGCATCTAAAAGCTGTCGGTCTTAGATTTATTGGCCGGTCCCAGATATATTGAGGACCGGCAAACCTATCTGGGGACTGTCCAACATAGAACGTTGTTTTCTTGTCTTTTAGTGGGGACGTTATTTCTGGTTTATGAGGTATCTTTTTAAGGAGAAAAACCATATTTTAAATATATACATTTAATAAAACATTTTTTATTATAAAAATATTTTGTCTAATTTATTTTTGTAAAAAGATTTTCTCACATTTATAAAATGTAAGGTTTAAGACAAAAACTTATTTCCTTGATCATTATACACGTTTAATACTTATTTGTACATACCTTAAGTGATTTACGTCGAAATAGAAATTTACGACTAATAACTTGTATACGTTTATTTTTATGGTAGAACGTTTTTACATTTTGTCATTATTAAAACGTAGAGAGGTCGAAAAATATAAATAACGTTTTTAGACATTATTTGTATTAACAGTATATCTTAAAACCATCATCTACGGTCATCACGGTGAGCAAAGACTACCACATCAGTTTTTTTCGTAACACTGTCGGAAACACTGCAGAAGACAAGATTATTCTCTTTGGACTAGGTGGCAACACTTTTGGATATGAAGTCTTTAACAATGCCTACACTGGTTTGAGTGAGTATGCATGAAAATTTTAAATAAATATGTACAGTTTACAGTTGTAATGTGTAGTAATCGTAAACCATGTCGTATTATTTCGCAGTCAACTATTTCGCAGTTGTTACATTCACTATTTGTTGTAATTTGTTTGGAATAGAATAAAACTTATATCTTTATCGTAATTGCAACCATGTTGTACTAGTTTCGCAAAAACTTAGGGCATCCACAATGGTAAAGCTTTTGTAAAGGTTTATAATTTATTAACGGCATTAATTCATGAACCTTTTGGTTGTATAAACCTATTTCCACTATAATTAAATATCTTAAAGCTTTGTAAACATCATACATATTGCAAATGCATTAAATTTTAAAGAAGTTCAATATCTTAGACATTTTCATTCCATGTAGGCATAAACTAGGTTTCCACTATGGTTAACAAAAGTATAAACCTTTTCATAGTATTATAAACCTTTTTATAAACCACAATGATCCTCTTACACCTATTGCATGGATGACATGTTAACTAGACATGTTAGACTAAGTTAAAGGAGGCATTTAGGGATAATGTGGGGGTGAATTCGTGGTTCTCGGAGATTAGGCAAGCGTCTTTGGATATTAATCCCGACGGGCGTATTGTGTGGGTTGAGGTGGAAGGTGTTCCATTGAAACTGTGGTCTATGAATTCATTTAGAAGAATTGCCAGTAAGTGGGGGGATCTGATCGACGTTGATGACATTGAGGAGTATTGTTTCCATTCGAAACGCCTATGTCTGTTCACGAAGTGTCACACTAATATTTTTGAAACATTTAAGATTAATTTTCATGGGAAAGTTTACTGGATTCGGGCCAAGGAAGTCCCTGGATGGGTTCCTGAGCTGCTGGAAGAATCTGATGAGGAGGAGCAATCTATCGATGGGTGTATGGAAGGAGATAACAATAACAATGACGAGAATAATGTGGGCGACAAGAGTGATACGTCTGAAATCCCTGAAACTGTTTTTGATAAATCAAGTGGGCAGAAGGAGAACAAATCTGAAGATCCTTTTGATTTATATCCGCTATTGAATAAGAATAAGAAAGGTATGATGGACAAGGTGAAAGAGGTGAATTCTAGTCCGTTATATCCACCGGGTTTTACACCCAATAACGAGACGAATGACAACTGTGGTATGGGGGAAAATTTTGTTAACTGTAACGCGGAGGAGGAGATTAATGTGGGTGGTGGTGGGTCTGATAATGCTAAATCAAAGGAATATGGTGAATCGATGAGTTCCGGACGTTTTAAAAGATCTGAGGCTCCGCGTACGGGTGGTTCTTTCTTAGGGCTTATGGAGGAAGTGGTAAAGGTAGGGCAAACTATGGGTTATAATATGGAGGGTGTGGTACACAATTTATCGGAGATCATTGAATCGCATGGAGAGTCGATGGTGCATCGATGAATTTTTTGTCCATAAATATTCAAGGCCTTGCCCAAAAGGCCAAAAAAGATTGGGTGAGGGAGATGTGTGTTAATAATAAGGTTAATTTTTTGTCGATTCTGGAAAACTAAGATGGAGAAGATTGATATGTTTAACGTTCGTAGATGTTGGGGTAATTTGGCCTTTGAGTTCCTTCATAGTGATTCAGTAGGCAATTCAAGTGGTATTCTATGTGTGGGGGATCCGAATGCATTTCGGAAAATAAACTATACTATATCTGATTATTTTGTTATTATTAGAGGTGTTTGGATAAAGAATGGTACTGATCTTCTTATTATCGTGGTGTATGCCCCGCATGACTCGAGAGATAAACGTATGCTGTGGGACTACTTGGTTCACGTTGTTAATCAGTGGCATGGAGAGGTGGTGATCATGGGCGATTTTAATGAGGTTCGATATAAATCTGATAGGTTTGGGTCGAATTTTAACGTGCATGGTGCGGATGCCTTTAATGCATTTTTTTCCGCTTGGTGGTAGTGCTTTTACATGGTGTCATAGATCCGTGACTAAAATGAGTAAATTGGATAGATTCTTTGTTTCGAATAATTTATTTAGTACTTGTCCTCATATCAGTGCTATAACATTGGATAGATATTTATCCGATCATAGACCTATTTTGTTACGGGAGAAGGCTTTTGATTTTGGTCCGATTCCGTTTCGATTCTTTCACCATTGGTTTGAGATAGATGGTTTCAGGTCTTTTGTTTCAGATACGTGGAACTGTGCGCCAGTAGTCTCGCTGAATGGGATGCGTAATATGGCGGGTAAGTTGAATATGAATTGAAAGTCCTCAAATAAATATTCGTTATAAAAGAAGATAATTATAAAAAAGATAAAAAAAAACGAAATATTATTAAAATATAAATTAAATATTTTAAGATGGAGTCGAAAAAAAATAAAAAAAAATTTTCTAAATATTAATAAAAAACATAATAAATAATTAATAATTTTTTAAAAATAAATGGGTTAGATTAAAAGATGTGACGAAAGGAAGTATGTCCGAGAAGTGTAGGAGGATCTTCGCCTGGTGATGAAATCATTGACCAGGGAGCAGGCGACAGATGGCGATTGCTCAAAAACGGGGTGTAGGTGACTGAATAATTTACATAATATTGATTCAAAGCATGTTATGATTTGGCTCAAAGGCTAAATCTAAGTGGTCCATTGCAGGAGACGAGAACTCGCCGTATGCACACCTTGCTTTACACCTTAGATAGAATTGCCCACATGAAAATGGTACCTATCTACAAATTATTATGAAGTATTTAAACGCTAAGAAAAAAGGGGTCTGTGATATGGCCATTTCTCGCAAGTGTTGGCAACAATAAGATATGATTTTACAAAATATTGTACCTGTATTCAATGGCTCTTATAACTCTTACTTCACTTAAAATGTGGTTTACATCACACAGAATATAATGAGTTCATTTAAATAACTCTGAGTTACATATGTCGTGGGTGTGTATCTAAGTTTTTTGTGCATGGTCGTATTTACTGCTTTTATGTTTTTTTTATATATGTTGATTCAAAGCTAAATTAGTTTTGCCGGGGATTAAAGAAATGAATATGACATGATCTTCAATTTCCTACCTATTATGAATCAAGTTCATTTCCATGGCTGAAAATACATATGGTAGATTCAATAATTGCAGGTTATGTGTGTGTAGATTAGAGTCTTTTCTTATTTTAAATAAGTCTAATGCAATATATTGATGTTATACAGAGGGAAGTAAAGACGGTGATGTATGTGTAGTAACAACGAAGAAGATGGAGGTCTCTCAATGTAGTAGGCACCTTCACTTGGGCTTTCCACTCACCTCCCTTGATTTCTGTTCCAGTCAAAGGTAAAGCAATACTTATAATCTCATCTGCTACTTGGTTGAAATTCATGTAAGGATTGTGGGCAAGTACTCTCAACATTTTTATTGCTGGGAAAATGGCTGGATTGGGTAACATGTGAAAACGGGTTGGAGTGTGTAGTGTCGACTCTAAATTTCCATTTATTTTTTGTTTCAAAAAGTGCACTTCAGTTTATTTCAAATTTGCACGGGAAGTGATCAATACTAATAAGGAATCCTGACTCTTAATGATGATCAAAACAGAATTTTACATGTACATATGGATTGGCTTATCGTGTCAGACAACTATATGTTATGCTTCTTTTGTCTAATGTTTTTCCCCTCTGCCCGTGGGGGTACATGTGCCGAAAATTTAATATAACGACGATGTTTTTAGACAAATGAACATTTATATTAATCTTGGTACTACTCTATAATCATGGATTATAATATTTTTATCGTTTTTTCATTATTCCTTTTAAGTTTGACATGTAATTAAGACACCATGATATGGGTGTAATGGTTATGAATCTCTACCATGTTAGAGTTCTAAGTCATAATGTCGTTGGCTTCAGGTTGAAGATTACAAGGAGGTCAAGTCAAGGCTTATCAAACCCCTTTCGAAATTGTAGTTTACGGTAAATAACTTTACAATTTTCATGTGGGATAAACTTTGGAGCGAACAAATTAGGGTCTATACCTATATTTCATATGTTAATTTTCAGGGTCCCGTCGAAGGTTCTCCAGGTTTTGGAATCTATACGTGGACAGTTTTTTAATGGTCATGATGTGGGTAGTAATAAGGCTACGTGGGTGAAGTGGAATAGTGTTCTGGCGGATAAAAAACATGGAGGCCTTGGAGTGTCTAGTTTATATGCGTTAAATAGAGGTTTGATACTAAAGTGGGTATGGAAATTTTTAACTCAAAAAGAGTCTCTATGGACAAAGGTTATTACTGCTATTCATAGAGTTAACGGAAATCTATATTCGGAGTTTAAGATGGGAGGTCGTTCATGTTGGCTTTCCATTGTGAATGAAATTCGGGTGTTGCAGATAAAAGGGGTGGATATTTTTGAGTTTTTGAAACATAGATTGGGTAATGGGGACATAATCAAGTTTTGGCTTGATAACTAGTACGAGGGTGGTATCCTTAAAAACATTTTGCCTCGTCTGTATGGCTGGAGACTGAGAAGGAAGTAACTGTAAGCTCTAAGCTGAACGATTTAAATCTAGAGTGCTCATTTTGTCGTACTGTTAGGGGGGGTATTGAGGAGGAGCAACTCAATATTTTGTCAGAGATTGTAAGGTCTATTAATCTTGTTCCGATGTATGACATGTAGGTGTGGAGCTTGGAGAATTCGGGTAAATTTACGGTGGTGTCTACTCGAAAGTTGATTGACGGAGTTCGACTCCCAAAAACCAGTGACATGACTAGGTGGGTGAAGTGTGTTCCTATTAAAGTTAATATTCTAGCTTGGAAGATCAGGAGTGATGCCCTTCCTACTCGGATTAACATCTCTCGAAGAGGTATTGATATTCAATCCATTTCTCGCCCCATATGTGATCACGGTGCTAAGACTTCGGATCATTTATTTTTTAAATGTAATATGGTTCGTGAGATAGGCAGAAAGATTGCCCGATGGTGGAACATTAACTTTCAAGAGGTGAACTCGTATGAAGATTGGAAAACGTGGATTGTGTCTTGTCGCATGGATACTAAGCTCAAACATATGTTCGAGGGTATTTGGTACTCGTTATGGTGGTATGTGTGGAATTATCGTAATAAGCTTCTCTTTGATGATAAGATTCCCATGAATGCGGTTATTTTTGACAATGTTATCTCTAGTTCTTTTTACTGGTGTAAGTCTAGATGTAAAGCCTCGTTTGCTTGGAACGATTGGCTCAAAAATCCTTATCTTATTTCTTTTTAATCTAGCTCCTTGCTAGTTTTCCTTGAATAAAATTGCCGTTCAAAAAAAAAATAACGTTTATATACCATCACTTATGGTTATGTTAATATGCTTACCAAGCTATAAGCTATTTGTTTGTTAATGTGCATAACATCCAATCTACCAATCTCCACTGTAAAGGTTCTTGAATTAAAGTTGCCATTTTATGTTTAAATTTACCCATTTAACTGTGAATCAATTGTCTTGCAACTCTCATTTAGAGTGCCTTTTTCAAAGTTAAGATTTGGAGACCCACCATACAACTCTCTGTTGCAAATTCAATAGAAGAAACTTTGTGTTCTCCATGTGTTTAAGTAAAATGTGTGAAGCTCATGTTGAATATGTTTTGCTCTTTCATAGCTATTCTTATCGTGTTTTTATATACTAATGAAAGGTATCGTGAGAAACACGTCTATTAAAATTTAAAGTGGAACAAGTATTTATACGTTGTAACTCTTTAATGCAAATGGAGGTCAACTTTTGAGATATGGACATGCATTAAAATCCAAATACAATGCATAATGAGTTGTACCCATAAAATACGCCTTCATCCCATGGAATGCCAGCCAAGGAAATTCCACTTCATCCCATGGAATGCCAGCCAAGGAAATTCCACACTCGCACGTGATTCTCATTATCATCTAGCAGCTGCCACACGCTTTACCATCCTTATTTATCCAACTATTTTATAAATTTAAAAACTCACATAAACTGATAAACCTATTATCCATACCATGGTTGTTAAGATTCCGATCTTAATCTTAGGATCTTACGATTTTAAGATATTGCAAAACAAAAATGATCTGGATCCTAGGTAGGATCTTTGAATGCTTAAGATCTTATAGGATTTCGATCCTGACCATAGGATCTTAAGATCTACTCCGATCCAATCTTACTTTTCTCGAACCACGAACTAAAAAACTACGAATTTATAGGTTGTGTTTCTTAGATATTAAAAAACAACAAGTTAATCTTCTTAAAATTTCATAATTATAATTTACGACAACATTCCTATGAAACATTCATATAATTTTGTGTTTATGATATCTAATAATTTGTAGATTTGTATAATATTACAAAGACTATTAAGAAAATAACATTATAGTAGGATCTTACGATCCCGATCCGACCTTACGATCTCGATCTTGCAAAGACAAAAACGATCCTAGGTAAGATCCCGATCTTGAAAACCTTAATCCATACTAATACATCTATATAGGTTGAGGTGTTACAATTACAATATGATTGGATTATTATCGTATATGAATGAGTTTGAATCAAGAGCTAATAAAATTTCAGTTTTATTTTGTTTAACGAGTATACAAAATTTTAGAAAGCATTATACTATCAATTTTTTTTTACAGTGGTTGTGTTTGTTCTGCACCTTTAACTAGCTCCAAAAGTGATCCTACGTTATAGACAAGTGGGTCAAAACGACCCTTGTTATAATATAAGAGTTACTATAATGTATGTTTTTATTATAATGTGTGTCGTATCACAATAATAATTTAATTATTAACTAATAAAAGAAGTTTCAAAAAAATTTTATCAAAAAGATTTTTATTAATTGTACAAAAGATTAGCCTTAGGTCACGATAGGGAAATATATAATATGTGTAAACGTATATTATGATTGTAAACAAGTCTAAGCTTAAGTTTATCACTATATAAGTTAAGCTCTAAGAGCATCTCCAATGGGTTGATTTTTAAAAGATTTTTTATTATTTAGAAAAGCTATTAGTATGATTTTTATCATCGGAGCAAAGACTTGGTTAATGACCTTTTAAGAAAGACTTATAAACTAACCAGCGTTTGATAAGAAAAAGTGAAAAGCTATTGTATTAATTGTGAAACAAAATATATAATTAAAAAATTATGCATTAAATGCATCAAGTACAAATTGTAAATGCAAAAAACTATTTGTGGTTTTTGGCATTGTAGATGCTCTAAAGGCATTCACTATGATGAACCTTTTAAAAGTTTTATAAATTTGTCACTTCTTACAATGTAATTAATTATAAATTATAAACCTATTCTCACTATGGATAAACCTTTTGAGGTTTATAAATTCTTCAAACATAATTATGGTACATAAATTCTTAGACCTCTCTAAAATTCTAGACCTTTTCATGTCACCTAGACATGAAATGGTTCCTCACTATGATGAAAAAAATTCTTAGAGCTCTTTATAAGTTTTTAGACCTATTCTTGAAATACCACAGTGGATGCTCTAAGAAAGGATTGAGTTTGAGCTTGATCTTAACTTGATTAACTGATCGACATAGTTTGGTTTTACTTAATTAACTCGATTGTAGCGAAAAATGTAGAAATCCACTTGATTGGTATAAATTTTTTCAACTAAAATGTTTTCAACCTAAATTTTTCAGAAAGAAACTCATTTGTTATAAAAATTTTAAGAACAATTGTCTTGAAACAGACCTAACTTGACAATTTATAAGTTACTATTAGGTACTCGCGCATAGCGGTGGCTATAAAAATTGCTAACATAACTCGCCCCGTAATTCCCTACCCGCTTAGTGAATTCGTTTTACAACACTTCGATTGTATATATGTTTGTTTGGGTTCTTGTAGCTTTCTCGCAACACCATGTTAACATCATTCTCGCATGTATAAAGACTCACACACTCTCTTACCCATCAAACATTATCTCCAAAAGTATATATCTTTTACGAATCAAGTTTGTATTCAAATTAAAATTAAAGTTGTAAAAAATCATAATAAACTCACTAAAAATGTAAAAAGCTAAAAATTCATAAAAATATATCAAAATGTATGTTGAATTAAAGATAATTTTTTTTAAATATATAGTGAAATTAGATTATAAAAAAATAAATACAAAGTAGATAAAAAGATATGTCAAATTAAATAAATAAATGTGATTTTTAATTAAAATGTGACACATGTCACTCTATCATTGAAATTCAATGAATGGTCAAGATTACACACCTCCTTATCTTAATTTTTAGTGAGACCTACATTGTAAATATTTTATATAATATTATAAATTATAGGCCAAAACACATATTAGTACCGACCATCTAGTACCCTGAACTTCTAAGGGCGCAGAATGGTAACCTGAACTTGACAAAATAGAATTTCTACTACCTTATACTAATAAACTCAGCAATTAATTATTTTTTAAGAAATCATTTTAGTATAATATTTTGTAATAAATATTTTATAGTAAAACTTATAGCTAGGCAAATATATTTTTTTCTTAAAATTTAATTATTTTTTATCTTTTAAAAATTAATATAGTATTTAAATTATTTATTTAGAATAAAAAGAATGTATATGTAGCATTGATTTTTAAAATATTTCTAGCACGCTACTTTTAATATATTTTCCTATTATATTGTTTCAAATAATTTTTAGATCAAATTATAACTAACTATATAAGAGTTTTGTAATTTTCAATTTATATATGCATATGAAGAAATAAATAGTCAAATTGTTATTGTCTTGAAATTATTTGAAACGAACACTTAGGTATATAATACAAATATATGTGTATCAAAAGTAGTGCGGTAATTCACTTTCTATAAAGTATTGTTCCATACATAAATTTCCGTATTATATACTGAAGTGTTCGTTTCAAATAATTTTGAAACAATAACAATTTGACTATTTAGTTCTTTATATGCATATTTAAATTGAAAATTACAAATTCCTATATAGTTAGTTATAAGTTGATATAAAAATTATTTGAAACAAACATTTAATTATATTATACGAAGATATATTAAAAGTAGCGTGCTTTTCAACTAAAATACTATATTAATTTTTAAAAGATAAAATAATTAAATTTTAGGCAAAAAATATATTTGTCTAGCTAAAAGTTTTACTATAAATTTTTTATTACAAAATACTCTACTAAAATGATTTTTAGAAAGAAAAAAAATAATTAATTGTTGAGTTTATTAGTATAGGGTAGTAGAAATTCTATTTTGTCAAGTTCAAGGTATCATTCTGCACCTTTAAAAGTTTAGGGTACTTAATGATCAACTTTTTCAAGTTTAGGTTACTAATATGTGGAAAAAATGTATATTTTATGATTGTGCGTAGGAGGATAAGTAGGAAGATTTTGTAGGAGGTTTTAGCAATGTTCTTAGCGTAAATTATAAATATGTAGTGATCTTTTTTTGTGCTTTTATATAACAGTATTTTTTATTTTCATTTATTTTATCATCATTTTACACATCTGTCTATAAACCATCAGGTTATTTTGTGGATTAAATCTCACTTGATTGTCTACTGTTTTATTGCGTGTGTTTAGGATAGAAGTTTTGTATAAATTTAGCGTCATACTATCAAGTGTTTTGATTTAAATAACATGTGAAAAATAATCATAAAATGCACACAATAAGCAAATAACAATAATTTAGACAAAACTTAAAAGATGAAAAATTAGCTAGAGGTGATTATCTTAATTTTCTAATGTTAACCACTTCACTGATAAATTCAACACATATATATCGTCAAATATTACAAATTGGAACTAGCCAAAATACCTAACTTGCTTAACTGCCGCATATTATATTATTCCACTTGGTTTCCTCCTTCAACCCCATCTCTTGACCCATAATATATTTACGTGTTTTTGGACATGTCTTTCTTGACTCATTAAACGTTTTCACCATTGATATTTTCTTGCCGTCTTTCTATAACCCTTCACACACACAATATCCCCATTCTTATAAATTCCTAAATCCCCTTTTCAACTCCACTTCATATCATAAACCATGTTTCTCCTAATCTCACTCGTACTTTTTTCCATCTTAGTTAGTTTCTTGTTAGTTCCTAGAGTTTTGTCGCGAACCTCCATCGGTCACTTCCTGTTAAACCAATGGAGGTTCGCGGAGGAATGTTTTCATTCCCACCAATACTACAAAATCCCGAAATTTAACCTACATAAACAAGAAAACCAGCTTTTTCAGAAAATCGTAACGTATCTTAACTCGTTACCTTCGGCTGGTGACTCGGATTTCGTGAACTTGTTCTCGGGTAACAATAATCCTAACGAGATCACTCTTGTTATCGACAATGATCATGTGTTTGCAGACATGTTCCTAGGATCACGTGTTTATTGGAAGGTGGAAAATGAGTGTTTTGTTCTCAAAATGCGACGAAAGGAGAAACGAAGGATATTAAATTCGTACATGAATCATATTCATAAAGTCGTGGAAGAGATCGAGTTGAAAAGCAATGAAGTTAAGTTGTATATAAACGCAGAAAATGATCCTGTAAAAAACGGACGATGGATATCGACTCAGTTTAAGCATCCAGCCACTATCGATACGTCGATGATCGATATCGAGCTTAAGAACAAGGTGAAATCTGATTTAGAATCGTTTTTAAAGTCTAAGCAATATTATCATCGTTTAGGTCGTGTTTGGAAACGAAGTTATCTGTTATATGGTCCTTCTGGTACTGGAAAATCGAGTTTTATTGCTGGCATGGCTAAGTTTCTTAACTACGATGTTTACGATGTCGATATGTCCAAAGTTAGCGGTGATTCTGATTTGAAACTATTGTTGTTACAAACGACAACTAAGTCTATGATTGTTGTCGAGGATTTGGATCGTTATTTGGTCGAGAAATCGTCAGCTGTGAGTTTGTCTGGGATTCTGAATTTTATGGATGGGATTATTTCGTGTTGTGGCGAAGAACGAGTAATGGTTTTTACTGCTAGTAGTAAAGATCATGTCGATCCGACGATTTTAAGGCCTGGCAGAATAGATTTTCATATATATTTTCCCTTATGTGATTTTTCGTCGTTTAAGAATCTTGCTAATAGTCATTTGGGGATTAAGGAACATAAGCTGTTCCCACAAGTTGAGGAGATTTTTCAAAGTGGTGCGAGTTTGAGTCCTGCCGAGATTGGTGAGATTATGATATCAAATAGGGGTTCGCCTACACGAGCTCTTAAAACGGTCATAAACGCGTTGCAAACAAATAGCGAGACCAGAGCAAGTGGTAAGACCGGAGTGTCTCATAAATCGACACATGATGGTTTAGTTACGAACATACCTAGAGCTCCACGGAATTTGAGCCATAGCGGGTCGATTGATGGGTTAAGTGATTTGCCCTCAAAGTTGACCCATAGCGGGTCAACTAGAACCGTAGAAGAGTCAAATGATTCGGGTTTATTCTGTATGGAAAACTTTCACACCGGAAAAGAACTCAAAAACTTATACGGATTACTGAAAAACAGAAGTCGCAGTCGAAGGGAATCAGTCGATTTGGATGGAGTAGAAGGAAGGATTTCGACTTGAAACCATGTCAAAATTATTCTAAGATTAGGTTTAAATTTGTTCATTTAGAAGAAATTTATTGTATACTTTAGCTTAAACAATGTAATTTTTGTTATGTTTTGTATATTGTAAAGATATGTATTTGATTTTTGATATAGTACAAGTACACATGATACAAGCTGTCAAGGAATTGAAAAGTATTCTAGATTTGGATCTACCTTGCTATTGTTTAGTGTCAAGTAAATGCCATCCAAAATATTCAATAATTTGACAAATGGGCACCAATAAATGACTCCAAACAATTTAGACAAATTTAGAAGACATTATTAGGCATATATTTGGTTGACCCCATCTTGTTGTATTTTGTCAACTAAATCATGCAACTTTGTTCATATTCAAACAAGACCAATTCAACCTTATTTAATTTCAAACAAGATTGTTATACCAATAACTAAGAGTTCAGGATTTATGTTTAATTGATATACACATCACATACACTTGAGATCATTTATAACATTTAAAAGGATATGGATATCAGGATATGGATAAAAATCGGCTACTTGTTAATGAGTGTGCTTTCATACGTATGATTAACTGGCTCATTTGATAGGGTCAAGCAAATTTAGTCGTTAGTAAAGCCGAAGTAAATGAAGTTACTATCGCGAAGAGATTAAAACCTCGGTAATCTTAACTATGAAAAAGGTTAAACATTGTTGTTTGATGTTGTTGTTATGATATTCTTATTCTTTGTCACAATAGTGGGTATCTTACATAAAAAAAAATATCAATTTGAAGAGAAAGACTTGAACCAAGAAAAGGTCATAAAGAAAAGATGGACAACTATAAACTATATCAAGTTTGACATAGATAAAGTAGTCATTAGTCAAGCAAAATTTGCAGTTAGTCTTAAATAGAGTGTAACAAATACTAGTTGATTACTTGATTTAAAGTATGAACGGATATATATATTGCATTGTATGATACATGACACAATTCAAATCAGTTGACATTCTTATGTGTTACTATATATAAGTAGTTGGAAAGAAATAAATGGAATGGGTCTCGTTGCCCATTTGGTTGACATTTATATAAATATTTGGTTACCACTTATAAAAAACCAATGTATGTAAGGGGTGTTAACGAGTCGAGCTTTTAAATCTAATACTTAGCTCGGCTCGTTCGAAAGCTCGTTTAGTTATGCGAGTTGAACGAGCTAAACGAGCTAAACGAGCTAGTCGAGTCGAACGAGCTAATCGAGCCAAACAACTAGTTTTTAAAATATTATTTTAGATGTTTCTATAAGCGTTCATAAAATAATTTAAACTTAAAGTTTTATTCATAAAAAAACAGGACCGATGACCGTACAAACAGCGCGAGAGGGTATTCCGAGAGAAAAAAAAGTAAAGTTTTATTAAAAAGTTTTTGAGAAAAAACAGGTTAAAAATAGTAAAAAAAAAAAGACGTCAATGTAAGAAATAGGAAAGAGAAAAAAAAAAAAAACAAAAAACGGGGCCTGTTTGCATTAAAATTTAGTGGTCAAAAAAAAGTAGGGTTGCATTTAAAATTTTAAAATTTGTTTTAGGAAAAAAGAGTTGAACTTTTAAAAAAAACTTTTGAGCAAAAAAAGGAACAAAATAAAAAATGTTAAAATAAAAACTAAATGTTAAGAAAAAAAATATTCATTAAAAATCAGACCGATTGGCTACGACAGTGCGAGAGGGTATTTTCGAGAAAGAAAAAGAAATTTTTATTTTAAAAAATTTTTTAAGAAAAAAAAAGGAATCGGGAACGATTTAGCGGAACGCGGACGGTCTGAGGAACTAAAAGGTCTTATTAATAAAAACAAAACAGACAGATGACTCAAACAGCGCGAGAGGGTATTCCGAGAAAAAAAAAGTAAAGTTTTATTTTAAAAAGTTTTTGAGAAAAAAAAAAGGTTAAAAAAAAGGTAAAAAAAAAAGAAATCAATGTAAAGAAAAAAGGAAAAAAAAAAAAAAAAAAATCATTAATGGGGTTGGGGAATTCAACCTTATTTAATTTCAAACAAGATTGTTATACCAATAACTAAGAGTTCAGGATTTATGTTTAATTGATATACACATCACATACACTTGAGATCATTTATAACATTTAAAAGGATATGGATATCAGGATATGGATAAAAATCGGCAACTTGTTAATGAGTGTGCTTTCATACGTATGATTAACTGGCTCATTTGATTGGGTCAAGCAAATTTAGTCGTTAGTAAAGCCGAAGTAAATGAAGGTACTATCGCGCGAAGAGATTAAAACCTCGGTAATCTTAACTATGAAAAAGGTTAAACATTGTTGTTTGATGTTGTTGTTATGATCTTCTTATTCTTTGTCACAATAGTGGGTATCTTACATATAAAAAAAAATTATCAATTTGAAGAGAAAGACTTGAACCAAGAAAAGGTCATAAAGAAAAGATGGACAACTATCAACTATATCAAGTTTGACATAGATAAAGTAGTCATCAGTCAAGCAAAATTTGCTGTTAGTCTTAAATAGAGTGTAACAAAGACTAGTTGATTACTTGATTTAAAGTATGAACGGATATATATATTGCATTGTATGATACATGACACAATTCAAATCAGTTGACATTCTTATGTGTTATATATAAGTAGTTGGAAAGAAATAAATGGAATGGGTCTCATTGCCCATTTGGTTGACACTTATATCAATATTTGGTTCCCACTTATAAAAAATCAATGTATGAATGTATGATGTATTTAGCTGTGTCAAAATATATTTTTTGTGTTATTCATAATCAGGGTCGTCTCATTGATTACGGTGGCCCCGTGCCACTACCACAAATTAGAGGCCCTTACATACATATATAGAATACATGCGTATCTATAGTGCATGAACTAATTAAACTCAAATATCATATTGTGTATATATATAATAGAAGGGCACAAAATTTTGAGACCCTTATCAAACGGTGACCCTGTGCAATCGCACTTAATGCACTCTCTAAAGACGGCCCTGATACTTAGTAGCACTTAAATATCTATACTCTATACTTAGTAGCATGTTGTTGGTTGTACCAATTAAAAGTGAAGACTTGTACCGAAAGAAAATGTTAGATGACGTGGAATATGATCGAGGTTAATTTAACACGCAAGAAGTTATAAACACTTAATTCACCTTTTTCATGAGTTATATTGTTTTACAGTTACCGACTTTTAACTTTTTGAAAGTATAATCTATGTTTTGCAAGAATATATATGTCACATGTTACGTCTGGGATTCAATTTGACGTATGATATTGAATAAATAGTTAAGAGATGTTTATTTAAAGGGTTTTCTTAACATGTCTTCAATAGACAAATAATGTTTTGGTTCATTAGAATGAAAATTATGTTCAAATATAGTAATTTATCAGTTTATCATGTATTAAATGTATTTTATTTATTAATTAAGAAAGTTTGTGTTAATGAACTACTCTCTCCGTCTCAAAATTATTGTCCTCCGATAAAAAACACATAGTTTAAGAAAAGTGCATTTATTACTGCTTTCTCTTTCTTACTTTTTAACAGAATGACAGTTTTACCCTTAGCTAATTAATTAAAATCTTCTTTAAAGTTTGTAATAATAATTTCAAACAAGGATAATATCGTAAACTTGATCAAATTTCCCTATCTATTTTTAGTAATGGACAATTAAATTGGGACCTCCCAAAAAAGAAACGTGGACAATAAAAATAGGACGGAGGGAGTACATGCTAATTTTTGCCCGGTGGACAGTTGTTAGCAACACATTTATGTAAAATTGTGTTTGTTGAGGATAAGTAGTTTGTAGTTTATTCGCTTAAAATAACTTTATAAGATTTTGCTTTGTTTTCAAATTAGTTATGATGAAAAATTGAAAATTTGTTCTTACTGTTAGGTCGAATGAATATTGAATCACACACTAGATATCGGTTTAAGCTTGAGAGAATAAGAGATAAAGACAAGTTTTCACAATTTTTAATTTTATAACAAAGAGGGAAAAGAGAAATTAGAGAGAGAAAGAAATTGAAGAGAAAGTGAATACAAGCTTTAACCTTCCCATAAGATAGAAAAGGGTATTTACAGGAGGATTAACATCCTTTCTTTATTTCTAACTAATTGCTAATTAGTCCATAGACTTTGATATGTAAGCTTATTTTAACTAAAGCTTACGTATCCTTATTTCCAATACTATTTCTACTTCATAATTTAAAGCTAAACATTACTTAATTTAAATAAACCACTAAAGTATCATAATCGACACTTTTCAATCCTAACAATCTCCCCCTAAAGGTCGATTATTCTGGGCGATCCCTTCTTGATCCAAGTGGTCTTCCATTCACATACATTTCCCAACGTCTCATCTGATCCCGATACTTCAAGCGATCTTCAATATCTTCTTCATAGTACCGCAAGTATTCAGCATCATCATTACTAGGACTTGGGTCAGCATATCCATACTTTACATCTTTATTATACTTCTTCAACTTCTCCAAGATTCTCTTCAAGTTCGCATCACAGAACTTATGGATCTCTTTATGAACCATCACTCTCTTTTCCTTCTTGTTGTTCTCATAGATCATTCCTCATACTGGTTCAAAGACGATGTTAAACAATTCATATTCTTCAATGCCAGGGAATGTGATTGCTGGAGCAGTGAGATTGACTTTCTGTTGGTAACTCTCCATGCCTAACTGGAAATCATGAACTCTTTTCCAGATGACTAGCTCTAATAAAGACAACCAATGATCCCAATAACCAAGTTTCTCTGTAATCCTTCACTTTATCATTTATGCACAACAAATACATATCTTCAATGTCGTTCTTGTTGAGATACTTATAGTCTGGTTCAGTTATTGGATCAATCTTTCCATTAGCTCTTCTCACTATGATCTCGGTTATGAACTTGTGCTCATGACCCAATTCATATGTTGTTTTGATGATTTCAACAATCTTTGACTCTGAGTAAACTTCATGAGGATTGTCTCTTAGTTGTTTCTGCCTTCTAATGTGATCTTGCTTTGCCCACATATTCTTCCAATGTTCAACACCATATCGAGCATACACATTAAACTTTTTGAGACGTTTACTTACCCATCTTGAAGTTCGTTCTTTAATATCATCATCAGGAAATGAAACTGCATGATACTTGTGTAATGACAGAATATACTTCTTTGATCCTGAGTTACCATGCTTCAAGTAGAATAGGTCTTGATTCAACAGAGTCATTAGTGGTGCTTTTGGATCCCTTTGACAGCTATGAACAACTAGGGCTTTCTTCTTTGGAGTTGGTAGAGTCAACCTTTCTTTCCTGCTTTCCCAAACGATGTTACTCTTGAGATAGTTCTGCATTTGATCAACATGATATTGATGCTCTTCTCCTAAATTGAATCTTTGTCTCAACATCGCATCTACAGATTTTTGCAGTTGAGTTTCATCAATCTCTCCTGACATCTCTTCTAACAGTTCTTGTGATACTTTATCATCAGGGACTTCATCATCATCTGTTCCAGCATCTTCCATCCAGGCATCAAATTCATCTAATTGTTCTTGAGTACCTGAGCCTGATGGATTTGGATCTTGTTCCATAGCTTGTCCAGATGACGATTCTCCTAATGAATATATTTCATGCTTAAACGTTTTCTGCCTCTTCGCACTATTCTCCCCCTCAGGACGAGCATCATCATCTTGATAATCGTCATGATCTCTTGGGCGAATGGCAGAGGGTCGACAAGCTGTGGCAGTTGTGATCTTCTCAAACTTGATCTTTAGAGACAACCAAATGACTAGATCAGCATTACAAAGTTGTTCATCATTTCTCATCATTAGATAAAGTTGGTACTGAAGATCTTGAGCATTAGATTTTGTATTTTGTGTTGGATGAACATGAAGGATGTTGTTTGTCATGTAATCCCGCAAGAATGAATCAACATGTGCAGGAATATGGTTAGCAATAGCATCATTAACATGCGAAATAACCTCAACACGAAGATTATCGTGTTCCTTTTGAATGGCCTCAGCAATCATTGTTGCTATGTCAGCTTGAGTCTTTTGTCTTTCTAATAGTAGTCCTTTAGCAACATATATTGGAACAGTCATCTTAGCAATCTTATCGACCTCTTTGTTAACCATTGAAGGAAGTATTTCCTTTAAAGCTTTGTATAACATTTCGGAAAGCTGGTTGAAGTTTTTCTTGAGCATGAATGTTTTCGTTAAATGTCCAAACAACAAACTATAACAACCACCCATATGATGAATAAAACTCTTACATCGTTTGAAACGTCTAATTTTGGGTTTTGGTAAAGATGATGAAGGTGTAGGATCAGTAACCGTCAATTCCTTGAGTTTCTCCTTATCTGCAGATGGAGGAGCATCTTCAATAATGACTGTCAATTCTTGGATTGTCTCCTTATCCGAAGATAAAGGAGCAATATGAGTCCTAGGGGATATAATGGGTGTGGGTGAGGGTGAACTCTTAGTCTCCTTTATACCCTTTCCCTTTACTCTCCTTCTTAACTCAAATTCATCTCTAGCTGATTCTTCCTCCTCTTCAACAGCATTAACACATACAAGATCATCACTTTTCTCCACCTCTGGACTTTCCTTTTCACTCCTAGGCTCTATCCTAGTGTCGGGATCTTCTTGACTATTAAAGATATCATTCATGAACTCATCCACATCAACATTCTGATTACCTTCCAGCAGATGATCTAACTCTGCATCTTCTAAGTGCTCATTTACTTTTGCAACATTTTGATGAGCTTCAAAGTCTTCAAGACTTCTTTGAGTTGCAATACTCATCTGTATTGTCTCATGCAAATTAGTAACATCAATCTCAGCAGCTGTTGGTATTGGCGTTTTTGGATCTTGTCGTCTTGGTACGCGAAATCTAATTACTATAGATTTGCATGGAGCACTCGATTCTCCTTCAGTAGTAATAGGGTTAGGTGACCTAAGGGCGCTAGTTGTCGTATGCGTTCCTTGGGTAGACACAATCGGTTGTGACTGAGTCGTAGGAACATCTACCCGAAACACTGCATCATACATCTTGTAATGATCAGTGAGCTTCATCTCCTCTGTCAGCATCTAATCAGGAATCTTCATTCCTGTTCCATTCTTATTCTTCCCAGAGTTGAAGATGTTTTTAACAAGATCATCATTTTCAACTCTGTGATAGTTATCATGAACTCTACGTGAAATATCTAGATGCTCAGTCATGTAGTAATCAATGATGATCTTTGTAAACCTTGGGTAAGGAATCAAATTTGCTGGATGCATGAGAGAATAGTGTAAACCTTCCCAGAGAATTTTAGCGTAGTCCACATGCACGTTGTTGATAAAGCAATAAAGCAATTGCATTATCTGAACCGGTGGTTGATCATTCCCTATGACTCGAGTGGTTAAACATCGTGAAAAGATCTTACAGAGTGTTTGCCACGGTTGTGGTAGTCCTTTTGATACAAAATTTGATAGAGATCGTAATGGCAGAGAAAAACCAAGATTATGACAAAAGAATTAAACCATTTGACCAAAAGTGGGAGGATCAACAAATCCAGCATGATTGTTGTGTGTAGCTTGAGGCAATTGGAAAATTCGTCTGAAGTCTGCTACATTCATTGTCAGTGCCTTAGTACCAAGTAAGAACTTGAACATGATCCATCTTCCTTCAAAGTATGCCAGAACTAAGCTATATAAATCCAAGGTACTGAAGCAGACCCAACTACACTTAGTCTGAGTGGATGGTTGATGAGAATGTTTGCAAGGATTTTGCTTTCGTTTGGGCATTGTGGATTGACAAGATCAAACTTCTTGTTTGCATCCATGAGATCTAATATTTTGTTGGGTGGACACAGTTGATCTTGAGCAGGGATGAGCACGGTACCAAAATGGTACCGAACTGGCACCGTTTTGGTGGTACCGATTTTTTCCGGCCAAAAATGACGGTACCTGTCACACCCCCAAACGGGGCCTAGCCGGAAACACGTGTCCGGGGGCGTGACGTCATAATACACATCACATAAGATACAAAGAACGACCTCTATGGGT